>JAVFBZ010057707.1:4958-22116 GCA_032466195.1 Katharina tunicata | reverse complement strand
AAAGCTTACTGCATGGTGTCCGTCACCACCTTAGTGCAAAGCTTACTGCATGGTGTCCGTCACCACCTTAGTGCAAAGCTTACTGCATGGTGTCCGTCACTACCTTAGTGGAAAACCTACTGGTGTCCGTCACCATCTTATTGGGAAAACTACTGGTGTCCGTCACCACCTTAGTGGAAAACCTACTACATGGTGTCCGTCACCACTTTAGTGGGAAAACCTACTTTTGTCCGTCAACACCTTAGTGAAAAACCTACTGGTGTCCGTCAACACCTTAGTGGAAAGCCTACTGCATGGTGTCCGTCACCACCTTAGTGCAAAGCCTACTGCATGATGTCCATTACGACTTTAGTGGAAAGCCTACCGCATGATGTCCGTAACCACCTTACTGGAAAGCCTACTGGTGGCCTTCCCCGCCTTAGTGGAAAGCCTACTGCTGTCCGTTACCACCGTAGTGGAAAGCCTACTGCTGTCCGTCACCACCGTATTGGAAAGCCTACTGCTGTCCGTCACCACTGTATTGGAAAGCCTACTGGTGGCCATCCCCGCCTTAGTGGAAAGCTTACTTGTGTTTTCAGACGGACTATGTTTTCTAATTAACAAGAAGATCGGTTAATTATTGTAACATATAACATGTTTGTAAGATTGGGGTATTTCTTATGTCAACATCTTTTAGAAAAGGAGTACGTTTTATGTCAATATTTTTCGGGCAAAGAGTAGTTTTTATGCAAACCTTTTTGTTTTTGTTTGGAGGGGAAGGGGACAATGGGTTTTCTTTTTACAACATGCATTATTTTCTTTTTTTTTGTAAAGCTGAAGCTGAAAACGCACAAAGCAGTGGCCCTATAAAACAAACTCAACCATTACAAAATCACAACCATTTTGCTTACGGTCATTAGGTAGGTCAATAAAGATGATTTCACGTACGAATAAGATTTCAAATATAGCAGTAAAGCGCTAATTTAGTAACAGCTTACAATTATTTATTTGAATGACATTTTTTACAATCTTCCGATGACAAGTCTATGAAGGAAAACTGGAGAGAGCCCAAAACACGCACGACATTGCACTGGACCAACACCCTTCACTTAAAAAGATAACTCAAGAGATCAGCGGATAGGGGTATAAAGCCTTCCAGAGGTTAGGACGAACCCACGAGCTCACATGTTAGGGGCATGAACTCGCAAGCTCAGAGGTTAGAGATATGAACCCGCCAGCTCAGAGGTAAGGGTCATGAACCCTCCAGCTCAGCGGATAGGGGTATAAACCCACCAGCCCAGAGGTTATAACGAACCCACGAGCTCAGATGTTAGGGGCATGAACTCGCGAGCTCAGAGGTTAGAGATATGAACCCGCCAGCTCAGAGGTTAGGTATATGAATCCTCCAGCTCAGCGGATAGGGGTATAAACCCACCAGCCCAGAGGTTATAACGAACCCACGAGCACAGATGTTAGGGGCATGAACTCGCGGTCTCAGAAGTTAGATATATGAACCCTCCAGCTCAGAGGTTAGGTATATGAACCCTTCAGCTCAGAGCATAGGGGTATAAACCCACCAGCCCAGAGGCTATAGAACGAACCCACGAGCTCAGATGTTAGGGGCATGAACTCGCGAGCTCAGAGGTTAGGGATATGAACCCGCCAGCTCAGAGGTTAGGGGCATGAACCCGTTAGCTGAGACTGAGAAGTTAGGGTTTATGAACCCCCAAGCTCAGAGGTTAGTACGATCCCGCGAGCTCAGAGTTTATAGTTGTATAAACTCGCGAGCTCCGAGGTTGGGGTATAAGCCATCGAGGTCAGAGATTAGGGGTATGAGCCCGGGTACTCAGGAGTTAGGCGTATGAATCCCCAAACGCAGATGCTAGAGGTGTGAACCTGCGGTCTCAGAATTTAGGGGAATGAACCTGCGCGGGCTCAGAGGTTGCCAGAAGTGATCACTGTAAGCAAATGCTCTCAAGCACTCAGGCCGCATATTATCGGAAGATCAATTAAAAAACGTGATATAAGCCACGGTGCAAATTATTGTTCATGCAGTTGTTTAATCATGACAATTATTGCTTCGAAGTAAGCTGTGGAATGCCTGGCCTGGTTTGAATATACTTTTATTCGCAAAGCATTTCTCAGCTTGTGATTTTAGGTATCTTTGCTTTAGGCGAAGCTGCTTCCAACCATTATATCGATATTAGATGAGAGAACAAAAGATTGGACATGAAGGGGTTGTTTGTACTAGATGAAGTGCTAGACTGAATTGATTTCTTTACGGCCAATAGTTCCTGTAGGCGTACAATCACGCCGTATATCACATTTACTAGAAGCCCTTGTGAGCACCCCTCTTCATTGTTATCCATTGCACTGCAACAAGCTATCTAATAAAGTGTGAGTAGCTTGATGATAGGAAAGGAAAGAAAACAGGGCTATATGAAATCGAACTACCCAATTTTGCAAGAAACCGTATAAAGAAAACCACATACCATAATAAAAACTGTAATCTGTAGTTGGTGTGGGCGTGTATGTCTTATAGATGACATGACGACTCTTACTGACCAGCTTCCTTAATAATGTTGGTTCGCTTACCTTGAGACGGAACATGGTTGATTTTAGGCAGATTTGGTATTGTCTCAATGCTTACAAAACATTTCAACATTTATAAAATATATATACTTTGTATAAATGTAGAGAAAGAAAATTGTGCTTGCCTCCACCGGGATTCGAACTCGGGTCTCTATATATTAATAACCCAAAAAGTACAAACATATTTGTGGGTAATATCTAGATTAAAAATACACTTTTTTAGTGTCCCTGTGTTTACCGTACAGAAACATTCGCAACCTTTACCTGGACATCTTCGCTAACCAAGGATTCTATTCCGAGCTACTCTTCGTTACAACCCGTGGCATGCAGATCAAGCGTAAAAAAAAAGAATGAACAGCCGCGCCCTCTGTTCAATGATTTGATCAAGGTTCGAGTTAACTCCCCATAATAAAATTACATTCAACCAACCAGATGGCGCTTCCAACTTACAAAAAGTCAATATGGCGTCACCTAAACTACTCGATCGTTAAACTCACATCAAATTTGCAAGATATTTAGTTTTCGAAATTTTTCCGTAACGATCTAAAAACATTTACCCTATCGCCTTTTTAAAAAAAACACAAGAGAGTCCCTGCAACTTTCATTATTGACACTCGCCCCCTTTTCGACTACATTGTATAGTGGAGTATTTCCGTAATTTGCTATCTGATTGGTGCCTACAAGTTCCGAGGCAGCCAATCAATTGTGTGGCTTTATTTTCTGGTTTTATGCCTTCAATCCGCCAAGGGATGTAATGTAGAGTACTTCGGAATTAAACTATTGGCTATAGCGAAGATGTTACCTGGATAAAAACAAAAAGCATTTTCATTCTTACTCAGTGGGTTAGAGCGCTGACCTTGCTAGGCTAGACCCGAGTTGAGGTGGAGGCAAGCACAATTTTCTTTCTCTACATTTATTAATAAATATATTAATATATATGTTTAAGCGCTGGCCCTGCTAGACAAAGACTTGTGTTCAGATTTATTCACACAAACTAAAAAAAAGAAATTTCTTGTAAACAATGTAAAGATGAAATTTTTAAAGCATTGTGACACTTTCTCAAATCAATCAAGTTCACTATCATGGTAAGCGAAGCAAATACCATTATAGAAATCTTACCAATGGTTTCCGTCATAACTACCGACTGAGTTAAACAGGCTCACGGTAGAACCACCATTTTAAGCTGACAATCCCTTCTGTATCAGAAAACTCTCAACTGTCCTGATCATTGGATGGTAGAATAATGCGACAATTTCTAGGTCTTAATGATGCCCTTTTGAGGGGTTTATTTTAAATATCTGGCCAGCCTTGTGTGATTATGTGCATTGTTATGCACAACATTTCTTTTTCCAAGTATCGATTATTTTTATAGTATCAAAATTTGTAATCATTGCTTGAAAACGGTCTTAACATCTAGGCCGAAACGCCCCTTATCAATATATTCTGAAGTTGAAATCCATCTTAGTCATGTTTTTGTTAGGCGTTTTTTTCGTAACTGAATAACTTCTTTTTACATCGATAAATATACAAACTATCTTAGTATTCACTTGTCTTCAGATCGATGAATGTCCCAATGAGCTGAGTGTTCACTTTTAAATAAACTTTACTATATATAGCTTGGTGTCCGAGTGAAATTTCACAGAGCCATTTTACTGCTGCTAGTTTCGTGAATGGAGTGATTTGTTTCGATTTGGATAAGTATCACTTCCGGTCTTGGTAAGTTATTCCCCCTGATACAATCTCCTGACATGTACACGAAAATAACTGGTTTGGTCAGGGACTCTTTGATCGGTAAACTATGCAATGTATTGATTGATGCTCTTCATGTTCACAAATTGTATACCTGCAGACCGTTTCACAAAACTTTTGTATCGTTAGTCCACCGTAGAAGCAATCCTCATGACGCCCAGTGCTAAGGACAGTACGTCGTTGTAGTAATTACGTTTACGTAACGATGCGAAGGCTTTGTGAAACGGCACCTTGGTCTGTATAATATCACTTCTGTTATACCATGTGTAAGTAGGTTTGTTTGTTTATTTTTGTTTTGCTTTTACCTAATGGACAGTGACCCATGTAAATGAAATAGCACAAGCAAATAACTAGTCAGACGAATGTAACCTTTATTACAACTGTGTCATTCTTTTCCTATCCGTAAAGGTGTGATTATCTGATCATAGAAGATGCCAACCGACCATTCAGTGACCACACAAGACGCCATTTCCTGTTTAAGGACCAAGGAACGATCCTGACCTCGCTGTCGCGGGAGGTTAAAGTGACACACTGTATGTCCAGGCTGACATCACCGCAGGGAAAAGCGTTCAGAGTTCAATTTCAAGTTGTTGGTGGGTTTCATGTGTCTTCTGAATATCATCAGAGAACATAGATTGACGACACTGGTCACGTCGACCAATCCCATGCTAGCATCCTATTCCGCCATGTTGCTTACTGTGGCGCCCCCTGTCCGTCGAGTGTGATTTCGAGTTCACAAAATGGCTTCAATATGTAGCGGTCACAACAGCGGTTCATAAAAAGCTTTAATGTCAAATACGGACGCTACTGGATATCAGTCAGGCTGCAAGTATTGATCAACCTCACTGACAGCAAATCAGCACCCAACTATTAGGGGGCACCATTGTTCAATTTTCAATATGGCGCTGGCGAAGTGACCAGTCTCGTCAATCTATAGTCCCTGATAGCATGATGTATAACACTTCGTAAATCTAGAACAGCGAAATACTCGCTTGTTAAAATGTATCCATGTTAACATCCTTGTCCATAATCCGTAATACTCTCGCCTTTACATTATTGTCAATGTTAACAATAACAATAGACCAATATCACGGAAGTGCCATGTTGAAATCAAAATGAGGCGATCAGGTCTTTTGACGTGAGGGATGACGTGACAGTTGAAGCATCATACAGGTTTTCTTCACCATTGATGTGTAATCACTAACGGCTCAGTAGGATACACTGATTTGATTCACAATACGTTGTGTGGCGTCGGAAGAGCATAAACTATAGCCTCACGTGATTTTTTGCAGAGCCACCGTGCCAGAGAGAAAGGACTACTTAAAATCCTCTCAAATGGATCGTTTATTGATTTTGGGGGGGGGGGGGGGGTATTACAAAAGCTAATTGTCTAACGTAATTAAGAATACGGAAAGGGATAGTATTGTCTTCTGAATTATTCCAAAATACACAGTTTCCGTTTAAAGTATTTACTAATTTATGTTTTTGTTGTGCAGAGAAATGGATGATTTACCGAGGCTCGCCGAGCATGAAATCCAGTGGTGTGTTAATGTCTCCAAACTTCCCATACGGATATGCCACGTTTGGGGATATGTACACGTTTTACCTGGAGAATACCTTCTTAACAGGGGCGATACGAATAGTGTTTGATGACTGGGATATTGGCGCCAAGTCTACAGTACAGGTTAGACTTTCTGCACCTCTTGCTTCTCACTTCACTGTTGACTATGTTAGTATTGCTTGCAGCAGTAAATATATCGCTACTGGGCTAAAAAAAAAAAGGGCCATTCATTACACAAAAGCCGTTAATCGAAGGGGATGTTACCGTAGATTTGGAACAAGAATGGTCTACCATGGCCAGAAGGCCTTCGCCACGAAGGTTAATGTGGTGGTGGCCACATTTTGGTCTATAATCCGACGACAAAGTGAGCATTGCGCGAAGAAACCTGGGCAGGAGACTAGCATTGAATTAATCAGCCAGACGGCCAACAAAGGAGTGGAACCACGTCAGTTTAGCATTGATCGCGTAGATATAAATAATAGCCGGGTTATCCAATGGACTTTGAGCAGATTTCGTACTGAAGTTTAGTACGAAAGCTACTCCCTCACTTTGCGTGAATTAGTCAGTGAATAATGTTCGATGAAACGGACGGGATTGAAGAAAGAGAGATCTCATGGAAATCGTCTGACAGTGAACCAATTTTAGAGTAAAGCCTCAGTAGTTAGTTTATTGACCAGCGAGGTACGAGGGTCATCCGCTCAACTAGAGTTCACCATGGAAGCTATGTCCAGTTCAGTTCGGTTTCTTCCCAGTCATACGAATGTGCTTTCGTCATTACACGAGCATTGGCTGCAGGGATAGAAATCAGGGATAACGAATGCTAATGCCTCAATTGTGTATAAATCGTCTTTTTTTTCATTTTGGGTGGGGTGGGGGCGTCGGATGCCCATCGTACACTGAGCGATTTTATGCAAGCATTGAGATGAATTATGTTCTACCGAATTGATTATCTACATATCGGCATGACGGTCCTAACACTTTTTACATGCATGCTATTTGTCGATAATTTAATTTTGGTCAATCAAATGAGTCACCGTATGCTTATGCCAAGACTTACATATTGCATTCCTCTACTCGGTACTTTATATCTTGAAGCAATTCAGTCGCCCTTTATGTCCTTAACGTCCTTCACGGCGGTATCTTTGGACTAGGTGGGTTGTTCGGCTTTTTATTTAATTTAAATTTCATTCACCAAAAATAACAGACATAACATATAAAGAAAGAAAGGCAGCAGGACTTTGTTCCCTGAGGTTAAATTCTGACAGAAAGGCATGAATTGATCTGGATTTCGAACTGTCATCCGGTATCATTTTTTCACCAACTTGTTGATGTAACCCCCTGGAAATTGACTCGCATACAGAGAAGAGGAAAATCTCTATTCATTGACAATTCTACCTTCCGCTTTGTGTAAATTAGCCAGGGAGTATTGTCCTCGGAAACCGTGGCTGGAATTAAAGAGAAATCCCCTGGAATTGGCCTGCCAGAGCACCGACTAAGGAACGAAGCCGCGTCTGTTTAATATTGATGAGGGAGGTATGAATATAGCCCGGTTCATACACAACTAAGAGTAAAAATAATATCATTGTGAAAGGACGCTTTCCAAAACGTACTGCCAGAATTTCAAGGATGTGCCCGGAAGTCAAGCGAACGAGACTCGTATGGTCTACAGGCCTACACATACAGTCTAACTGTAACATTTTAAACTAATACTACAGAGATTTGTGCGACGTGTTACATTTCTCTTATGGAAATTGGACCTTATAGCATTCTCCTCTATATAACAGACTCCTTCCTTGATGGGGTCAAAGTTGTGCAAAAATATTCTAGCACGTCTATAATGCTGGCCACGTTCGACCGGCGACCGCTCAGAAAGGCTTAAGCATTCGGAGCTGTTACCGAGGGGAATTATACGCCGACTCGTCATTGAAACCCTGTGGAAATTGACTTCCACGCAGAGAAAAAAAAAATCTCCTTTTATGTCAAAATCAGTCATTCACTTTGCGAGAATTAGTCAGTGAATAATGTCCGCTGAAACGGACGGGATTGAAGAGAGATCGTCTGACAGGGGACCAACTTCAGTGAAGCCGCAGTAGTCAGTTTATTCACCAGCGAGGTACGAGGACCATCCGCTCAACTATAGTTCACCATGGATGTCCAGTTCAGTTCGGTTTCTTTCCAGCCATACGAATGTGCTTTTGTCATTACACGAGCATTCGCTGCAGGGGTAGATATCAGGGATAACGAATGCTAGTGTCTCAATTCTGTATAAATCGTCTTTTATTTTTTTAATTTTGGGTGTGGTGAGGGCGTCGGATGTCCATAGATCACACACTGAGCGATTCTATGCAAGCATTGAGGTTAAATATGTTATACCGAATCGATTATCTACATATCGGCATGGGGATCCTAATTTTTTTTACATGCATACTATCTGTCGATAAATTTATTTTGGCCAATCAAATGAGTCACGATATGCGTATGCAAGACTTACACATTGCATTCCAATACTTGGTTCTTGAAGCAAGTCAGTCGCCCTTCATGTCGTTAATGTCCTTCACGGAGGTGTCTTTGGACTACGTGGGTTGTTCGGCTTTTTATTTAATTTTAATTTTATTCACCAAAATAATAGACATAACATATAAAGAAAGAAGGGCTGCAGGACTTTGTTCACTGAGGTAAAATTGTTCAGAAAGACATGAATTGAGGTGGATTTCGAATTGCCATCCGGTATCATTTTTTCGCCAACTTGTTGATGTAACCCCCTGGAAATTGACTCGCATACAGAGAAAAGGAAAATCTCTATTCATTGACAATTCTACCTTCCGCTTTGTGTAAATTAACGAGTGAGTGTTGTCCTCGGAAACTGTGGCTGGAATTAAAGAGAAATCCTCTGGAATTGGCCTGCCAGAGCACCGACTAAGCAACGAAACCGCGTCTGTTTAATATTGATGAAGGAGGTATAAATATAGCCCGGTTCATATACAACTGTGAGAAGTCTCACATACTGAATAATAGCGTAAAACCTACTCGCAGTTCAGTTCCGTATACAAACTCTTCAGGCCCTAAACAGATGTATTTTGTCTTTCTTTGCAGACTTGATCTAATATGTACCGATCTTTGTTAGTTCCATTGATAATCTTAACAGAGTACACAAGTAGTGCATGCAACTCCGACGAATGAAAGACTCATTTTAGGATAACATTTCGGCTTTATTTTGCCACCGTAAGCAGTGAACAACAAAGTTACATGTACAAGAATACATAGTAAAGTGAGTTCAAGCTTGACAAATTTATACAAATAAACAATGGGAAATGAGAATACAATAACAATAACCCAATAGTTTGTTACCAGATAGATCAGACCACTACAAGATTTAAAAGCAATTGAAAGGCCTAGATGTTGACAATCTGAATTTTTCTAAAAGAACTAATTTCTTGGTGGCTTTAAGCCATGATTTATTGGCTTTGATCGACGTATTGAAGGAGTTTATTTACCGAACTATCAGTGTCTTTCTGTGTCTTGACAAGTTTAACATCACAGAGATCAATGTGCAGTTTGTCATTCAGCAGATCAGGACGGTTAAGAATGTCACGCATATGCTGAAAGTCATTACAAATGAAGATATGTTTTAATATCTAAGAAATGTGTTAGTAATTATCCTTTCTCAATCGTTCGAGTTTTTTTAAAGCTCTGTTAGCAAACCTTTCGCCAAGTTTACCAAGGTACGTAAAAGCTCAGCCAGATTATTAGGGTGTCCGAAACGTCAATGGTTTATCTTCTTTTATATGCAGATAGAAATTGATGCCCATTGAGTAACTTTAGACTTTATGGATGATATCTTCTAGTTTAAAACGCTGCACCGAAAATAAACCAGAAGTTCTCTTTCATAAAGTCTAAAGTTACCCCTAGGCATTGCGTTTGTTTGGGGGTCAGAATTTTAGAGACAATCCCTTGATTAATACCAGCCGTTCCAGAACACATTTTAACGGCGAGTTATACTAAAGATCTTACCCAAATATACTGATCCATAACATAGCTCAAATCTATCAATGTTAGTAAATTGTCAAGTATGTGTGGAGTTTCAATAATCCGTAGTGGTGCTATGATTTAAAAAAATAAGAATGCCTTAAAAATGGTCTGAATTATTTCTTTGGTCTCCTATAGATTTTAGTTGGAAATTTAATGAATTTAAGTTTCTAGAATCATATCAAGGTGTTCATGCTTTACTTACACTCAGGTGACGTCCGTTAAACGTATGTAAAACTCACTTTTTCCATCACTAACCAGGTTATCAATAGTTACCCTTTCTGACTTAGTCATTATAATATTGACTAACACTGGTTTTTTAATTTCCTGAATATGGTGAACCATTTCAAGTGCATCTTTTCAAGATAACCATTCGGTGTCCTTGGCTTACTAGTTACTAGTTACTGTCCGGAAATGCTATTAAGCTGATCCAGTTGTGTCTATTAGTGGACGGAAAGGCGGTTGGTTGTTGAAATCTCTTTGGATCGTAGGTAGACCACGGGCCGAGCCAGTTCTTGTATATATGGTCGCACGTCTGTGCATTCGTCTGGTGTTCTTTTATTTAGATTTTTAAGAGAACATAGGTAGCTTTGGGAAGTGGCAAGCTGGGTGATCAGTCAATCATTTGATGATTTCCTGAATTTCGTGGAGTCTTAAATATCGCACCGAGAAAATCATGAAAGTCACTCCATTTTATAAGAACTTTTTCACCTCCCTTGTTTTTCCCTGGTTTTAAAATTGCAAATCGTTTTTTATGTCAATTTTTTTTTATTTTGGGAATCATCATTGGGGCGTTTGCTGTCAAATTCAAATATGTTGCAGTCGAGTGTCCAGGGAGAGTTCTTTATAAATCGACTCCCTTGTGACACCCTATAATCTGGCTTGCTTAACTCTATTTTGGCAACCATGGGGACATTTTTGTTAATAGAACAAGCAAATAAACTCAAACGAATGGTAGCTAAGCCAAGCAATATTTAAAAAAAACGGCTGACGACAAAAGTTGAACTTTGTACAAATACTAAAAGTCACACTCCAAAAGAATACCGAAGTTCTATAGTTTATCAAAGTCAATGTCCCGGCTGCGATAGAGATTATGTTGGTAACACTGACAGAAATTCAATATATCGTATTAAGCAACATTACAAAACCAAATTCTAAGATATTTTAACCATCTCGCCATAAGTAACGATTTTTAACATATCCATGACTTGCCTTACTTATGTTGTGCAAAATGATGAACTTCTCACTGAGCTTTCATATGATGGTTGGGTGGGAGAGTCTAAACCAAGGGGCATCAGGAATTCGATTTGTTGCGGTGTCCTGTTTTCGTCCTGTAAATGTATTGTGGTGTCTTCTCTGTTGCAAGCGTAGTTTATGGTGGTTTACTTCATCGATTGGGCTGGCATGCCGTCATATGAGTAAAATAACCTTAAGTACGACAAAAAACCCCATTCAAATAATCAATCAATTAACCACATTGCTCTTTTTGATGTTATCCTCTTCGATACCAGTGTGATTGACACCGGTCGTTTCTATTCTTTAAAGCCAAGATTTAATCAGAAGCTAAAACGAAGAAGTCCTTGTTAGATCAACTCTATGTAGGATTGTCTATATGTAGGTCTCTGTGTTGTTTTCAAAACCCTTGTAGTATTTGGTTCTTTCTGGTAACAACAGATTAGCTTATTATAATGGTGTTCTCATTCTCCAATTGCATGCTGTTAGTATTCCTTTGTACATGGCGCCTTATGTTCTCTGTGACGATGGCAAAATAAATCCGAAATATTCAGTCGTGTTTTCTTCTTTCTTAAAGGGGACGTAAACGAGAGAGGGTTAGAATTATGATTAAGACATGCCACACCAAGGTTCCGATACAATCCTCTGATTTCCTCAAAGTTTTGTTTTATGTTTTCTTGTGTCTTTTAAGCTATAGCTTCTGATATTTGTAAAACATAAAACCACTGAAAACAAGATATAGTTCAAAGATGACGCGCAGATAAACACTAGAATACTTGAAAATTTCCGCCATATAACTGTAGATACAGGAAGTGACGTCATCACTGTGATCGAGATATTATGTCATTCTCAGTTTAGAATTGACATCATGATATACCTTTCACAAACAGACTCTTTGGTGCCTAAAATATCTTCATACAGATGATATATATACTCTTCTGTGTTTATAGGTGTACGATGGTGCAGTCAAAAATGAAAGCTGCACCCAACTGGAGCGGTTCACCCGGCCTATCTACACGTCCAAGACTAACAGAGTTTATATCAAATTTCAGACGGGTACTAATCTGTACTCGTGCTGTAAAAATACGGGTTTTAAAGCTACATTCTATTTCTCGTCGGGTAAGGCAATTCTATATCATGGATTGTTTGTTTTTCTCACTTAAACAACGTCATACTAAAATAGGTTCCCACTTTTCTCCTTTCTTGAGAATAATACGAATGCAATGACAGGCCATCCCATTTGTACAAAACGGTCCATTGATTTACTTCGGTGACAGACCTTGTATGTAATGACGAGGCATTTTGAATATAGCTGTGAACGTCATAGCGAGGCTGCTGAAGCTTGACTCTTGTTGCATTGATCATTTCGGCCTATTGTTATGCGAAAAAGTTATATTTTATTTCTTCGTTTTCTTTGTTGCTACCTGCTCTATGTCGATTTTTATTGGCGCGGAATGCATTTGATGTCCTATAGGATCCGTTTATCTACATGCGATATAAATATTGCCTACATCGTAAAATATACCGCTAATGGACAAAAAAAAAGGGCCTGTCATTACACTAAAGCCAATAATCGGAGGTGACGGACGGTACCGGAGATAGTCGAAGTTGAACTAGAGTGAGGCATCCTTGTTGTTGTTATCCTAGTGCTGTTTCCGCAAAAAAAATGCGCTGGCGAATGAATCGTCTAAATTTTACTACCAACTTTTTAAAAACAAATTAGAGACAAATTATAGTTGGCAATTAGAGGCAACTAGAGTTGTCAGAGCCCGATTCAATTTGAAGACTGTAAAAGGCAGAAAAAATATATAAAATCGTGAAGCAGTACCACCTAGTGATCTATAAACTCACTCGCTATAAACAGCACGCGGAGATAATTCTACGTGTCTAGGTGAACAACAAGATGTCAATACCTCTAGAGTATTCAGATAATCAAAGAGTCAAAGACTCAACGGTAGGTGGAATGATTTGACTCTCTATTTCAGATTTAAACAAACTTAAAGTGGTAAATAAAAAAGTTGTTCATTTCCGGCATGTTAACATTATGATATTACAAACATTCTTCAAATACGGTTGATAAACGGTTATCAGCAGAGATGAATTGAAAGAGAATTTAACAATGATTCAAGAAACAAAACGTTAATAAGAATACCAATAACAACAAAAGTTTACGTTAAATGTCGGAGTTATCTTTTGCTCTTTATAAAGAAAGTCAATTAATACTGGTCCAAGGCTCGGGGAGAGTTAAGTCCCTTTAACAAGCTTTCGGTTTTGCTGTACTAAATTCCAAAATATAAAACAAAGCTGCTCTAACTTTGTAAAAAGCCGCTGCGTATGAGTGTACTGGTCTGTATACGATATTTGTTACATTAGTCGTGACGAAGGAGCGCACATTAGACGCTGTAAAAGTAAGTCACATTGTTAAACGGATTTCAAGTTATCGATTTATTATTGACCGTTTCAATACAGGTATATAGCTCTCGGTTATTTTCTTACTCCAAGTGTTTCAAAAACCCTAAATCAATGTACAAAAGTTGCAACACAAAATCCATACTTTTAAATGCGTTTTTGCACTTCTGGGTTCCAGTTACCCGCAAATCTACAATGACTGTACTGATGCCTGTTTAATAAAGGGCAGGAAAAAATCAACCAAAACTTTTAACATAAATATTCATGTTTTACACCACTAGACAACATTCTGCTCCAAGTAAATTCCTTTCAAACAGAATCGAAACCTGGTCTTGTTTTCTACCATCTTTGTTCTTTTCTTAACATTTGTATGTTTTAACACAGGTGCTGATTGGCCAGACGAACCGAATGCAGGTAAGAACCTTTAAATTCACATCAATTCTATTTTATTTAAACTTTGCACGATGCATTATATTTGTTTCCTTATTCTAATTTATCAATTAATACCAGAGGTCATTGTAAAGTACGGTGACAACTTTAAACAAGGTAAATTTTTGCTAAATATATCTGCTAAGAGTTACGAATTCGTAGTGGTTGGATAGGATTTCCGTGTTGAACGAATTTGTTTTTTCTCTAAGCACATATACAGTATACATGGCGGCTTGCCTGTTGCTCATCTGGTTGGCTGGTGCGAATAGCCATCAATGGCTGCATGCGCCATTACATTTAACATACAAACAAACCTGTTGCACCTCAAATTTGCTGACACGAACCTTTTATTGCTGACTGAGTTGGCATGATCTGTTAAAACTCTCATATTGTTGGAAGAATTTAGTTGTCTTATTATCACACATTATTTCAAATAAATGAGACAATTAAAGCTAGCGGCGGATACATTGTGTCTAAACGTCTTTGTCCCTTTGAAGCTGTAGCTTTTTATCGTAAAGGTCTTTGTTGTTTTGGTGTGTTTTTCGTTATTTTTTGTTTTGTTTTGTTACTAGACTGTAGTTCCACCCGTGCTTTGGTAGGAGGTGGTGTGATTCGATTCCGGGGATCCTCAGTCAGCATTCCTCGCCATTACGACTGTCTATGGATTATAAAAAGATATGAAAATGGCCACCCGGATGGTGCTCTCCTCCAACTTCGTGCCGTTCATCCTGGAATAGGTAAGGGACCTAATGCTTCACATCTGATGACCGCCATTTAGAGAGGATTAAAAACGACTCCTGTTCGTCTTGTAACCGTGCAAGTGCCTTGTCAACTTTCATCGGACCGTCTTTGATACCAACGGCCGCCATGTTAATCTCTCAGTTTGGTGCACTACTTTCGTATATTATTATTCCAATTTAAGGACTTGTTTCACCATAGACCAAATTTGCGTTATAAGATCTGTTGCAAAAGAAAATTATTTTTGTATCAACAGATACAGATAAATTTGCATACTTTGAACTAGCTGTTACTTGTACTGTAATCTTCCTACTACATGTAGGCCTATCACTACTATCAACTGGATCCTTCTTCTGGTCATACCTCTAAATAAACGAAGGTTTTTGTCAATCGGTTATCTGCTTCAGACACTTGTCATGATTCATGCTTCGTAATGCGTTTAGTTTTTTATTGGACTGTACACAAAGTGGTTGAAAATGGCGACCAGGTATAGTCTTTCCCAATCAGTATACAGCTTACCTGTACCCATTCTGTTTGTCCATGTCGTTTTGATTAAAACGATGTATGCTGTCTGATCTACACACGTCTCGTTTTCTTTTTAACTTTCACTTGGACTATATACAATATGTTGTTTGGTTTTGTTGTCAGGTATGACGAAACATAAGGACACGAGACTGGAAATCCACTCCGGTATAACGTCAGTGTCTCCACTCCTGGCGGTTTATACTCAGGACAATATCACTCAAGAGGTGTCCTGGTTCTCAACCGGTCAGGGGTTCTATGCTAGACTAACCGGAACCTTCCTGGCTTCAGACAAAGTCGTCTTTATATTCGCTGCAATATATAACGCCACCAACGGTAAGCAATGTGTGTCCATTCTTACCCTTTAGCGACTGAAAGACGATTTCTGTTTTCAGCAATTTTCAGGCATAAATACCAGTCCCCAATTACACTTATCTTTTCCGCTATTTTTTAGTGTGTGTTGAAATCATACACAATTTGTTGAGCTCAACAAGCCACACAAATAAGGCTCCATCTCCCGGCACCGGAAGATTATATATATATATATTGTCTGGTTATCTGTTTGTTTTTAAAATGAAAATATATAAATAGTGGACAATTTTCTGATTGAGTTCATCAAAGTGTTAGTTTCTATTTTCTCCAGGTAAATGTCCCGAACATCATTTTCTGTGTCACAATGATATTTGTATAGACGAGGAGTTGGTGTGTGACGGACTGGATCATTGTAGTGATAATTCTGATGAAAGCCCAGCACAACCTTGTAATCGTGAGTATACGTCAGCTTATTTAACGTGATAGTTTTTAATTTTATGGTTACAAAATTCCTCTGCAAAACATTGGCTTTGGCTTCATTTCACTACCTTTTTTTGTTGATAAATAATTTCAGTTGATTAGATAATTTACTTAGCTTTGTTAACCTGAGAGAACCCACAAAACTTTGTCTTAAATTCTACCAAAAACATTGACTTCTCCAATCGACTTAAATTTTCTATCTTTTTTCCGCTAAGTCGGTCTGCTTTGTGCTTTGCGTGGACATTTTAGAAAACAACTTAAATAATGTCATCCATTTCGACTACCGTTTCTTTGGTTAAGTATTGAGTGATGCTTAAAGAGAGGTGTTTGACGACAAGCCGGAGATGATGGTAAACAAATGTTATCACTACACCTTGGTGTAAATCTCCAACGCCCCATCCACTTTCTGTCTCATTAGAGTGTACCATTTTGTCCGAGTATCAGACAGTGTATCATTATGTCAGTGTATTAGACAGTGTATCATTCTCATAGTATCTCATCTTTAATATTATATTTTGAAACGAAAGGCGTTGGTGAAAATAAGTCAGCATATAAAATACATAGAACACCTTGTTGTCCGATACTGTTGCAATCTTTTACGTCTTTATGGATTATAACATTGGATGATATTCAAATACAGTATATAAATTTGTATTCGAGGTACTTTTATTTGAGAACGACATTAGAATATACAGCCAAACGTTACCTTCTTCGATAATGTAGAGTGATTGAACTGCACTGAATGCCTATGCAGGCCGTCGCTCATTCCTAGTTGTTTGTCATATTATCATTGTAGCGAGTACCGAGTTACCTGATTCCACGCCGTGTAGTGGCTTCCGGTGCCATGACGCTACAGCCTGTGTGGCGGCTGAGAAGAAGTGTGACGGAATTCCCGACTGTTATGACGATTCCGACGAAAACGGATGCTGTAAGTCCACAGGGCAACCTAACAAAGAAACTATCCTACATCCTACGTTAGGACGTGACGTGAACTATATATATAGGGGCTCTCGCCAGAATACGAATGTCCAGAGTTGTCGCCCCTGACACCTCACTTCAATCTCTTATTTGTATAAACCAATCCATTGATTCACTTCGGTGACGGATCTTGTATGTAATGACTGGGCA
>JAVFBZ010057706.1:14981-45026 GCA_032466195.1 Katharina tunicata | reverse complement strand
CATTATAGGAATTATATACATATTATATTACAATTTAAAATGTTTGCAAAGGATTATATGTTGTTAGCCTTTTCCCATGAAAACAATTCTATTCTAGATTTCATTTTTGCATGTATGTAGATTTTCAAATCATATGCTTAACAATCACACTTTAGGTTTGCTTATTTCCATTTTTCGATGTGGCTGTATCTTAAATATTTAAATAGGCATAAACTTTAATTCCTTTTACAATAATACAGACAATTGATTTAGACTCTTTAAAAAATTCGGTGTTAGTGTGGAGTCTTAATTACTGAGTGCTTAATAAACGAAATGTCGTTTCAGACTCTTCTTCGTTTGCTACAGTGTATGTTTATCATTTGGTCTGATATAATACATACCATTTCAAGTGCATTGTATTGGTCTATTTGAATGTTTTACTCACCAAAGATAATATGACATGTAAGCGTAACAATACACTCTTTCAATACAATTAAAAAAACATCGCACTGGGGGAGCAGAATTTTGATTTGTATTGATCATATATCGTTCAATACAACCGCCATATTTTGAAAGAAAGATATTTGATACTTGTTTTAAACTGGTACAGTGCACACATGCAAGGGTTTGGTAACGTTTGTAGTAATCTCTGTTCGGTTACATTGAAATTTCATTGACAGCCAATTTCAAGAAGAAAGCACATGCAACATGTGATAGTCATAGAAACATTTGTATTTCATTCCGAGAACTAGAATCGACACAGCTTCTTTATTTAGAATCATTATCAAAGCGTATGGAGAAGGAGTTCAAACGTCTGTAATTAATGCTTACTGTCAAAATTGTACTGTTTCATAAATCCTCCTGTAGTGTTGAATCTGTCTATCCGTTTAATAACATGGACTGGGAACTTCTAATGCAGTGCTTAATATACAGACCTATATATATTTTTGTCAAGACCTATATATATATATATATACATTAATGATTCAAATCGCCTCTTGCACGGTGTATTATATAAGTGCGATAGGCTATGTCCGGCTTCTTTCTCATTTACTAGCGCGGTTATCGAGATTTTAATAGATACTGAATTACAGGGCTTATTCCATACCAATATTAAATAAATCAGTCGAAACCATGTTAACATCAATGGAGAGAACTCTCTGAAACAAGATGAATATTTTGGGAAAGAAACAAACAATCACACCGCTCGATAAACTACTAGCGAGCCTTAGCTTCTGACATATAAATATCGTTGGTATTTGCTATTAATTCATATCGTTTGATTAATCATCAACCAATCACTCAGGAGTGATTCTGATGTCGACAATAATGATCCCATCCCACTACCAACTCAATGCGTGGAACTTATAGTTCGTAAAGCAGTATTGTTCTCACAATGTTCGTGTGTCTAGATATTTTAAATCAATGCCAGGACTGCGTCGGTCGTTTCTCGTCTTGCACCAAAACTCCTTTGTTGAGATACAAACATACAAGTAGTAATCAACCATAACCGATAAGACCAACGTGCCTTGATATATTCACAACCCAATGCAACTAAACTATGATTTTTCATTGTTTTTTTGTTAAACATACCTAGTAGTATAGCTTCAAATACATACAAAAACTGCATTTATTGATATTATAGATTCTCATTGGACACATCTATAAAATCATTGACAATGTCAAGTCACATTTCCATGGTTATAGTCAAATTTACGTGGAAATAATTTGCTCAAAGGAATCTTTTCGTGGTTCTAAAATGTTTGATGTATATATTCAAAAAAACGATTGCACTGAATTGCTAGGGGCGAAAAAATGTTTTCTGACCAAAACAGACATAGCTCGCAAAGCAAAACGTTTAGTACAACTGTGGTTAAATTTGCTCTAAAACTTGGTTATATTGCAGATCTATTGGGGAAAATACGTTTACGAAATAAATGAACACTATAAGCACAAATATATGACTGCTTGTCTACCTACAATGGATTCTACTCTGCCCAGTCAATGCTCTATGTCACTGAACAGCAATCGTAAATCTAGTATTGACACTTATTGTCCCCACTTCCATAGCCGAAACCTTACATAAATGTGTTTCAACTTTGCAACATGATTTGACAAAGTCTCAAATGGTTACCGCACGGTCTTCTGTGTAACATTTTTCAATTACACGGTATCGGGCCGCTTCGGGGATTTTTGGGGCTGGTTTGACCAATTGATTTTCGTACTCCATCAGACAAGCCTACTGAAAAGGCATTTTAAAGACACACTTACATCGATAAAACTAAGTTAAGATGTCGTGGAAAGAGCCATGCAAGGTCAGGAGGCGTACTCAAGTGAACGTAGAGAACTCTTATCTGCTTAATGTTGAAGCAAAATAGATGCTAACTAGTGGCATGTGTTCTCTCAAATCAATAATATCGATTTACACGGGACAAAATACTTCAACAATATCAATTAATTGCTAATGATAGTAAAAAATGTGTAAATTATGCGCGTAATAAGAGGAGAAATCTGCTGGACACTTTAGTCGATGACTGCCATCGAGTTAATCACCCACCCGACACTTTCAACTAACAATTCTAGCAAGCTAATTCTCAATACGTGTGAATTGAAGGTTTCATCAATTCCAAAGACTAGTGTAAAACAGGTAACATTCTTGGCAAAATTATTTCTTCATACCAGACGTTCCGCTATGAAAGACGGCAAGCGTCTGACAGCTGCACCTTTAAAGGAAGAGAAACAATTAAAAAAGCAGTATACTTTCTTAACCAATGGACATTTACTTTACAACATTTGGTCGAAAATGTAAGATCAACAACTTACAGCAATTATCTCCACAGAAACCGCCTGTAGTCTGCCGTTCCCATCCTCTCTAATGCGGGGGCTCTACCTTTGAAGCCAAATGCTGCACACAGCAGTTTTGTGAAGCCAAGGACAGTTTGGAATTTTCTTTCTGTCAGTCTTCAGGGTGTACATATTTGCCAAGACCAAATTTATTCGTCAAAATACTCCAAAGGTGCATGCAATTTAAACGATTTATAGTACAACAATGGAGTTACGTGACGTCACACCCGTAGTGAAAGCTATCCATAGTATTTTAAAACGTTCTATCCTGACTGGTTACAATTTCAGTGGGGTCTATGTTGACAATTCAACTGGCAAGCCACACAGCTGTGCTCGTTTAGTCTACTGACGCACAGTTGAATGCCGATTTCTCAGCAATACAAACTATTAGAAATGTGAAGTTGAGAACTGAGACAGATAAAAACACATTATATCCATTGTGCACGTAATTGAATGTGATTTCTTCGTAGAAGATGTCGCCGAATTTGTGTTAAGAGCATTTGATAGTACACAGCAAAAGGCCTCTCCAATGATATTTTTGGCTGGCTTGAACAATTCCAAGTAATCGGATCAGCCTACTTAAAATATATCCTATCGAGGTCCATGTGAAAACCAGTTTCCAGTATTTGCACCACGAAATATTTAATTTTGATGTATCCTTATATGAACATTGCACACGCTGATTTCTCTCTAAGTCAAGGTTCACGACGCATCCTTAAAATTGTTTCTTTTGCTTTGTTTAATTATGGAATCTGACAGTGTCGTCAGCACCACGGCACATGCTGCGCGGCCAGATGCATCCCATATCTACTGTTTAAAGAAATGGATTTTTACCCGAATAAAGTCACATCTTAAATACATTTTAAAACATTAACAGGACTTAAAACTTGAATCAAAAAACTATTTACTTAAAGTTATGACGCATTACTGCATTAGTCTTGGTCCTTTATTTTCCTGTAAAGCAATGATAACATAAAAGACGCAATGTCGCAGAAAGAACCGTGCAAGGCTAGGAGGCGTTAACACGTGAATGCAGAGTAGTCTTAACTTCTGTGCAGTGAAGACGAGTAGATGTTAGCTAGTGATTTGAGTTTTTCAATCCATAATATCGATTTTCACCAGTAAGAATGCTTCTACGATTTGAAGTAATTGCTTGTGATAGCAAAAAAATGTCAACAATTTTTGCGAAATTAGAGGTGAAATCTGGTCGACATTTTAGTCGGTGGCTTGTATCGAGTTATTTACCCATGTAGTGCTTTCAAGTAATAATTATAAGAAGCCAACTGTCAATATATGTGAAATGAGAATGCTTGGCTCAAACCCTAAAATCACGCGACAAATTATCCCCTCCACTTTATCACGTGGTTATCGAATAACCTGCTGTCGTAAATAAGTTGTGACAACCCAACATAATTGTAGGGTTCACAAGCACGGTAGTTTTAAAATGTTAATTTTCTAGACAGTCGTGGTGACTGAAATAAGAAACAAATCCGTAACAAATCTAGTTATATCTTGAAGGAAATATAGAAATAAAGCGTTAAACAAATAAATGTCTGCTTGTAACTAGTTCAATGTATCAAAGTCATTGCTGGTCGAAACGCTTTTTAAAATATATTTTACATACAAATGTTTTCAAACCTCCCGGAACATGTACATTCAGTTGATGCAATGATTTGCCTGGAATTTGTACCAATTCTCTGAGACAAATCGACAAAATAAATGTTCTACCATTATTCGAGACGATCAGTAAGTGATTGCACTCGTAAATTTGATTGGTCTTTGTGGTGTCATTTGCTAATACGCCATGTCGGGTAAAGCATACAAAAGCTACTTATAGGTCGCAGCGAAGCTTGTCGATGAGTTATCATACATATGATCGTTTGTGTTATCTGTGCATATGTCCTTATTTGGAAAAATGACGAAATGGGGTTGGGCAGCCAATGGAATTGTTTGCTTACAGAGCAACGAACGACAACTCTTGTATTTTTGTCGGAGATTTAATGACTTGTTTATAGATGTTACAACAACAACTTAAAAATTAATCAATCTGCAAAAAGGACTTAGGGTTAGGTGTTAGGGTAAGTTAAAAGTTAATCAATCTGTAAAAAGGACTTAGGGTAGGGTTAGCATTTGACAGCATGTGCTTTCAATTGTAACATCTTGCCGGACAGCTTCGGCTATTTCCGGACGATTTTCCGTATCTGCATAAATTATTTTCCAAATAAGGAGATATGCACGGATAACACAAACGCACCTCTGTCATAGAGAAGGTAATGAACGTCAATGATCGCAAATATTATTACTATTAAACTGATCTGTTTTGTCGGTAAAATTTGCATTGATCATTACATTCATTTCAAAATCAGCCGTGAAAAAACCAACGGGGGAACAATGTACCACGGTTGTCCTAAGACTAAGATTTTAAAAATGCATGACAGGAAAACTAGGCCTGGATAAAATGTCCACCCACATCACATTGCCAGGTTTGGTTTACCCTGTAAAGGTTTTGATAACAACCCGTGAGTAATTAGAAAAAATAACACACTGAATATTTTACTGCAGATAAAAAGCTGTGGATTATGCACATGAATCGATTGTTAATAAGCTACCGGTTGGATGGACCTAAAGCCATACAAAAACACTCCCACACTCCTCTATATTCACGATTCCTCAAAAACTTGAAAAACGTGATCCAGGGCCATTTATTTTGTATCATGTTTTCATGTTTAAAACTAAAATAAAAACATTCGTCAATTCTGGAGCCGCTTGCTCAAAGCCGCTTTAGCCGCTTCTATCAGATTAAATCACTAATAGCGGGAATATAAATAGATCTTCAATATGGCCTTACGTCATCTAATTTAGGATTAAATTGAATAATACTGCTTTGAGCGGCAGGCCATGCCTGTTAGATGAAAATGATATATGTATGAATCGTATTTATTTTACTTTATGATGTTCCACGAGTTGAGGCCTAATACATACGTTCAGAAATTCGTGTTAATTGGAAGGAAAGGCATCGGACCATTTTTCTTGTCGGAATTTTCTTTTTATTGTCCCTTAATATGTTCATGGAAGCACCGTTATAAACTTTTCTTAAAGAAGGCTACTTCTTATTGTATATACAAATATCTGAACAAGACAGGTAGCTTAAATCAAGAAGATTTTTTTTGGTAACTAGAGAACACTTATAAAAAACGGGCAAATTAAATTTACAATCAGGTAATCATATTTCCAGGTCATAGACCTAAATGTGAATACGTGTAACTTTTAAACTATGTTGCAACAGTCACAGGAATTTATTTGATGCCTAGAGACGTCATATGTGAACCTAACTAGCCCAAATCGGCTAAACTGTGTGTGGTTCTCGTTATTGTAGTGTCACCACTAAGCTCGGGGTCGGTGCCCCTTTATACAAATCATCTGTAAGTTTTGGATTTTGGAAGCTGAACATATGGAAAGCTCGACAAGGCTTCTTACTATTAACTTCCGAAACAAACTTTGGAAACCTGAAAGAAGAAACTCTACATCCTTTCCAGTTTTCGACGTTTTCAGCCCACAATTCAAGCTAAAAAAATGTATTACCGCATCTACAGTATTTGGACATACGAATGGCTGGAGACGTTCTTATTACATTGACGCTTCCAACTTCCAGCTTTAACCGTTATCCCATTTTACGACTTTGAATCTGGTTTACGGCAACAGTCGGCTATTGGAGACTAAAAGGGTTTATTTTGCCTACTGTAACGACACAAAATTAAAAAACTAGCTTCTAAAATGTGTGTTGTATTGTAATAGGCATTGTCAGAAACATTGTGTATTTATTTTGTGTATATTTCTTGACAAAGTATCTTGTCTGAGTATATTGGTTGTGTATGGATGACAACTTCTTGTATAGTTTCGTCGAATAACTCTAAAACGCCTTGTTTCCTGTCATCGCGAGCGTTGTTTATGGTAACAGAATTGCAATATCATGATCATGAACGTTGAGCATATGATATAGGACACCTTTGAACAGGTTTCGATCAAATATTTATAGAGAACATTTAATTGTTTGTATACATTAATTATTTAGCAGGACAGTAAATAATATAAAAAAATCTGCAAACCGTAAATGACAAGCGTAAGTTAAAGCCCTCCATGTGTGCTCCAACGTTTTGACCAAGCTAAGATTTAAAATAATTTGCTGATGGTTTATTCTTATGAAGTGAAGACGCACACCCTTTGAGGTAATACGTTTGTACTCTGTCTGCTTTGAAACATTACGTGCCTGTAGTAAATATTTGATTATTTGTCGTCAATATTTATCTTCGCGAACTGATCAAAAGTATGGAAAGCATATGCAGTATGACTATCTTAATCCCATTCAACTTAAGCACTTATTCATACACACAAGGAACCCATGCAATAGTCTATACTATAATGCTTATCAAACGACAACCAACACGCTAAACTCGCGATTTACATCCATATTTAAGGTACATTAGAGACTATTACGCATATTAATGACAACTTCAAAACCAGATAGATAGTACATCAACTGAAACATCATAAACACCGTCAACTTACAAAAAAATATTTAAGTCTGTCGTTATCATGCATCGAGAATATGATTTTAAACCCTCCCCATCGAAAAATAGGGCCTTTCTTTACATTTTTTTCTCTCAAAAATATTCAGATATAAAATGCCAGACTACTTATAATACATCGCTATAATAAGTCAAGTGGGATCGTTTTTCTGATGTCAGATATGTTGTTCTTGAGTCTCCTACCAAAGCGTACGAAATTATGTCTTGTCCACACTGAGAAGCAGAATAAAGGGAAGTTGTCAAGAGTGTAGTGAATGTATACCCTTTGACCCATTATCTGCTCGCCCAGATTAGAAGTCAGTTCGGACAACGACCGACTAGAAACATAACTTTTTTATACATATTTTTTTCTATCAAACTCTCAATGTGTATTATTTAGACGGTTTATACCCTATGGGAAATAGCGGTGGTGTTTATATCATTTAATGTATTGTGGCTCCATTCACTATCTATATTTGTTTGGCCGCTCGATGGGTCGCTTTTTCGAAGGGATGAGTCTCAATGTTCTATCGACATGTTTGTATCCATAGTAACCGACCAAAAAGGGACCGGTTTTATGGTGGTGAACAGGACAAAGAGATCTCTGTTACCAATCAACGCAATGGAATCTGGCAAAATACATGGGCCGATTTGATCAATCTTCGATATTGATACTTTACCATCTTACCATACTCACTTCACTTTTTGTATTCACCTCCCCGGAAGTCGTTTCGTATTTGTTTCATAGTGTATTTTACCCTCCAGTAACTTGATATTTACAGCACCCTCTACACATAACAAAATAGAGACTTGCATTGAATTGATCACATATGAATCTGAAAAACATGTTGCCAACAACTGAAGAAGATTTTCTGTAAATCGTAAATGTCAGTTCACAACGCCATGCTGTTTACAATTTTACTATTTAAGTTTAAGACGACTCCAAAAGGGTACAATGAAATATAGTTGGTCGTGGTCAAAATCGTAACGACATGCAGTTAAATTTTACTAATATGTCTGAATTTCATCGGAAAGACAGTCGTATTTTCTTTAGAATTGTGACATGACGTGCTATGCGGGGAAAAGCATTTAAGTGTTGAGTACGTTTCGAAAAGTTTTCATCTACTGCACTCTCATATTAAACATCATTGCATGTTTCCTGGCTGTGTCCTGCTGCCGTCTTTCAAAAGTTTATTTTCGTTTTTCTCCTCCACATAATCCCTCCCAGTAGAGTCCACATAGACAGTGAAGTTCTTTTTTATGTAATTCTCCCGTCCACGATTACAGCAATATCACGCACACTCGAACGTATTATTCTGTTTAGTACTTGTGGGGGTTATGATAATTAAGTCGTGAAACCGGAAAACACGTTCGCTTTTCTCCTTAACTCAGTATACAATTATACACACTAAGTAGAAAAAGATAAAAGTCATTATTAATTAACTGTAATTTAAGACATTAACGACATGTTTAAGTAATAATTTCAAACCCTTTCATCCCCTGTTAAAATCGCTGGATAATAATTGAACATCTTCTACCAATGATAATATTCGCCGTATGCATCTGAAAATCGATTTTGTTGCATACGGTTGTTTAAGTAAAATACTCCTGAGTACACCATTGCCAGACAGTTTGGAATTTTGAAAATCAAGATGACAGCGTTTATGCTATTCTTGAGTTCAATTTCAAAACTCCACAAGAATCTATGATTAAAAACGGCGGTGTTTTATTTTCGGTCATGCGCACTTCAATTAATCTCTGTGTAGAGTTTGGATTATAATTTACTTAATATATAGGTCACCCCTAGGGCCCAATTTATGTAGGCCTAGGCTATGCCCAAATCTATTTTGTACACTGAATAAAGCCTGGTATAATAAAGTACCGTACTGTACGTATGTGTAGAAACTCCAAAAATGTTGACGTTCTTAATTAACGATCTTAATATTTCAGCTTGTATGTAGGCCTAAATAATAAAAATAAAATTTGAAACAAAAAAAAAAGTAGTATTTTATAAAGGCCTAGATACAGATACTCGAGCTCTTAGGACCTGTGATAACACATCATGATGATAATTCAAAATAATGTATTTAAAACTGAATGCTTGTTTAGTTGTGAAAGTGTGCAGTAGCCATTGATAGGCAGACATATTATTTTCTCGTTTATCCATTTCAGTTGATCGAGAGCTGTTCCACAAAATTATCGGTGGTCACCAGGTTTGACCGACCAGCTATAAGTTTGACCGACTAGCTATATGGTGGTCACGAGGTTTGATCGACCAGCTATATGGTGGTCACCAGGTCTGACCGACAATCTATATGGTAGTCGCTCTGTTGAAAGCGACCAGCTACATATGGTGGTCACCAGCTTTGACCAACCTTCACACGGTGGTCGCTAGTTTTGACCATGCGACCACCATTTACGTGGTCAAATGACAGTTGACCACCAATATGCTTGTGGGAGCGACCACATTCTTCTTACAGTGCATGGAATACAACTAAAAAAAAATATGCATCGCATACGATTGACGGTGAACTTTGTTGATTTGGACACATAACTTGCTCTAGTTTCATATGGACATATCATTTGTTCAAAGTTCAGTACTTATTACTTCTGACTTTACGATATCTATTCACAATACGACACGATTCTTTCGAGTGACTATTGTGTTTAAGTTCATGACCAACATATTTGTATTTGTAAAGTAGTTGACATTTTTTAAATCTAAATGTCATGGCTTTCGCTTTTCATCTCGCATTATCAGGAGTTATTGATAAGTAAATTATCCAGCACCTTTTCTAAAAAACGCGGGCACAAGGATGACCCTTTCCTCTAGCTTCCAATCCTTGTATAAAAACCAAAAGAACACTTATCTGTTTAAACTAATATGAAGAACATTCCGAAGGTTGAGTTGATTGTGATATTTGTTAGTTTTGTTTTGGTTTATATAGAAGGATTGGAAACTAGAAAAAAACATCCTCCTGCTGTTTCTGTCAGTATAGTGTGTCCTTTCCAGGTTTTACAGCTAAATACTGTCATTAATTTATTTGGTGATTTTGAGAGAATTCAAGTGTAACAAAGAGTTTCCACTAAAAAGAACAGAAGTTAAAGAGTCATGTTTTAAATATATGTAAAAATAAATGTTTGTTCTCTCTGCATGTTGCAATTCATGTCAATCATTGCCTACAGATATAACTTACGAAACACATGGATAGATAACTATCTTGCAAGGTATGGTTCTAACGAGGAGCTTTATGTCAATACTGGTATTATCGTTGTTTATCACTCACTGAACGAGTTTTGATCTACCTTGCTTAATTTCGTTAAATTCAATTGTTTAATCGCATTAATGAGCTCATTTATATAAGAGAGTAATCAATGGATTTATTCCCTGAACCACTGACAGCTTATTGCGTAATATTTAAAACACAAAAAGCACACTACTTTATAGCTAAATATCGTTTAAAATGGGCAACGTTCATTTCCTGGAATGTTGTAGTTTGTTTTCCGCTTCGTGCAAGCTTACACACATTTCAAACGATAACCTTTGACGGCAGAAATGATATGTTAAATTAAAAAAAGGAAACCAAAGAGATGATGACTACATCTCGAAACCAACTAGGGTTTTAGTCAAGAAATCTTCGAATTTTGGGATTGTAATCATATTAAACTTATCAACAAACACGGTTTCCTAGTCAAGGACAGAAGTTATCAGATACCAATGACTGCTACGCTGGTCCAAATTCCACCAAGAACTGTCCTATATGTTACAAAATCAGTATTGTCCTCGTAATACGAATGTATGTGGTATATTCCAGGCGAGTCAGGTTCGTTGGAATAGGTGGAATACATACAAACGAATAACCCATAAAATGACCATCGTCCTGTTGACTGAAAATCCTCTTTGTCATGCTTAGAAATAAAACTAAATAGATATAATAAATATTATGTATTGATGACATTTAACTTATATACCAAGAATCTCACGCAATGTCACGCTTTGATAATCCCGGGAAATCTCTTAAGCTTGAAGACGATCAAGTTACACAATCGTCATCATAGAGAGACGGTTTATCGTTAAACATCAGGAGGCCGTCTCCTACTAACCAGATGGTAAATTCGTTTCTGATCAACAGATAAAACATGTAATAATAAGATTAGTTTGAAGGATACGGGACAAAGCATTAGGAGGAAATGTACATCTCCTATTACCATTTTACTATCGTCAAACAGATATATCACAGCAACAGCTTCCGGTATCACCTTTGATGTCCGTTTCCTCTTTTGTGTAAACCTTTTGTTGAAATATGGAAAATAAACTTTGAAATCACTTTTGTCTCTGATAATTTATCTTAAACATGACGATGATTTATCGGTTCTAATTAGTCGATATCCATGTGCCAGTGTTATTACTATTTACAAAAAGATATATGAAACATACAGGTTATGGACAAAATAAATGACGACATCAATCACACTGACCAAACCGACACACATAAAAAAGAACCGGTGTAACAAGGTAGTGTGAAGCGTTGTGTGGTAGTTAAACGCAATTATTTAAAAAGCGAATCTAAGCTGCAGATGTCCAGGTTTTCAAGATGGTATCAAAGAGGCTAAGTTAAACACCTTGTTCACTGCAGATACATTCCCTGTGGAGATCTCAAATCGGCACCGGCACCCCCTGTGTTGCTATAAATATAATCCGGTCTTTCGTACATGTTCTAGATAACAGCCCGTACAATAAACATTGGATGGATACTCATATAAAATGACACAACACGTCTCTGCAGAAACACTAGTAGTTTTCTTTAAAAAGTGTGGACCACATTGTCATAGTTGGGAGATAGTTGCTAGACATGTATTCAGAACATGAATTCCGGGGTGGACGCCAAGCATTTTGTGTGAAATCAAAAATGTTGTGATCCATGGAACGTATTCTCTTCGTTTAAAATACAGCTTTCACTCGTTATGTAGAAACTGTCTTTATTCTTAGAATGGGTCAGTTCGAAAACAATGACATGAAAGAAGCGTTCCACAGCATGACGAAGCGTACAAGACGTAGGCGATGCTATGCATAATTAGATGTTGAAGTCACAGATAATCGTATAGTGTGTCGAATCGTGTGTTACATGAACTTGTGGATATAACTCCTACTCGTTTCCCATGTGCTTACCCATGATAATGACCCTGAAACTCAAATCACACATTTGTGGAATGACATGAATCTGTTAGGCATTCTGCTACACGAAGACATGCACAATGTATATTGATTATGATTAATAATAAATTGACTTATCAAAAGGCAGGGGTGAAGATTCCTTTTCTGTTCAGCATAAAGGGCCTTGGTTGTCTTCTAGCTAATATGTGTTCAATCACATTATGGGGTGAAACTGGAATGTAGGTGATTTTAGATTTTGCCCAGTCAGCATAACCGTGTGTCCTATCTTGCTTTTGTTTATTCGGAGTATTTGTACATAATGGGGGTTGTGGAATTCACAGTACACATTAAAAAGAAGTTTATTGATTTGAACGTTATTTGTTAATTTGGCTTTCATGACACGATTTCTCCAAAATAATTATTAACTTTTTGGAACAAAGGTTTAGTTTCTGCTCAATTTGAAGATTCAATAGTGTAATTGTCTTTTATCATGCTAAATACTAACTTAAACGACATTGTATCAATGACATTCGTAATTTAAATCGTATTTATGAGTAGAACAACTATGAACTATGGAATATGTGGTTGTTTTTTTCTTTCATTGAGGTTTACATCGTACTTATTTCACTAAAATTACGGTGTAGTAAGTGGTACTAATATTGATGATATTTGCTGAAGAGAAATCAGTAGGCATGGTTCCGCAAGGGACACTGGGGTGAAAGAAACTCTGGGGCCACTTACACGTAATTCAGACCGAAGAATCGTCAAGTTTGTCCCGAACGGCTCCGCTTTTGATGTTGTACTCGTAATGACTGAAATTACCACTCCATCAACGCCATCAATTGCGTTCAGTATGGAATCGTATGTGGCTTGGAGAATGATTCTTCGGGGATTGACATTGGCCGAATACTCAGTTTGCAGGAAGATGGAATAGGCTTCGATGGGCTGATTTGATGTATTAAGCCCGCCGGGAGAGAGTGGTGTCTTGGTGCAAACCATTACTCTCGCGGTGATTGTCCCGGTTGATTTCACCAAGCACAATAGGCCTTCTTTAATTTCTGCGACTGAAATGAAAATATAAATGCGAACGAGAGTTAACTCTGTCACACATACATCAGGAGTTTTAATATAATTGTATGGATATAAAGAACAGCTTCGCATGCCTTAAATTATATTAAGTTAATTCTAAGAATTGTTTGTGATTCGTTGTGTGTCAATCTCCGCTTAGAGCTTGATTATGTTGATGTTCAACTTTAAAAAGGTTTTGAAACATAAACTTTAATGTGCAACAGTGTTGTCTATAGCTTTACTAACCGATGAGTTGTTGAATAGACAAACGAGCTTGAATCGAACCGATAGTAATTGAGTAGCTGAAGAGTAATAGTTTTAGATTGAATTCAATATTGTTTCAATGGAGAATGTTTTCCCAGAACTTTGCTCACCAAGTAAGTGTTATTCTTAAGAATTCTTATCAAGTGTTAATGCCAAGTTACAAAATTGATCATCAGGCGTCAGTGTCGTCCAAACAGCTTTTTAAATATTTTGGTTTCTTATGCTCGTATAGACGCAAACATGTACACTTTTAATTGTCTGCTATAATAAAAGTTAAAGGTCCATATTGATACATACACAGTAGTATGGCGCAATCTATCGAAAACTGTAGGTCCCGCAACTACCACATATAAGCACATGTTATATTTTTAACGAAACTTCCAATTTGAGATATTATCACATCAATATCACGGCGCTTGTGAAAAATGTATGTCTCATTTATCGGTTCCAAGAAAATTCTGCCCTGCTTTGTTTGTTTACTCTCTGAGCATTCGAGGCCGTTTTTGTCACTCTCAAATATAGTCTTACCAAACAGGTTTTCAGCTAACTACTTGGTGGTTCAAACAATTAATCGTGTTAAAACGACAAAATGCAATATAACTCCCTTTATACATCACTATATTCATTAATTTCCTATTATCAGTCACCCATACCCTTTAACACTGAATGGAAACGGCGTTTTAATTGTTGGCGCTGACATCAGACTGACATACTCTACGGTAAACACATAGCTAATTGATACAAGTTTATTTCTGGCAATGTCCTATATAGTTTGCTTGCGCTATTAGCTACACAGTAATGTATTTAATTATCGCTTTTAGTTTTACACAGTTATGTATTTAATTATGTTAACATTGATAAAACCACATATTTGTTAACCAGAGTCCATAAAAACTGCTGTCAGCGAACGTAATGACATCAACCAAAATTGTTCATGTTATGTTATGAACCGATGAAGTGTCATTAACTGAGCAATTGGGTGTCGATAAGACTGTATGATAATCCCGGTGGAGGCAAGCAAAATCTTCTTTCTCTACTTTTATATAAATATCTATAAATCCTGGTGGAGGCAAGCACACTTTTTTTCTTTAGATTTATACAAAATTACACATATGCCAGTACCAGATCATCAGAATAACCCAAAACTACAAACACATTTGTGGGTAATATCTCAATAAAAAAAAGACACTATGTCAGTGTCCCAGTGTCAGTGCTTACCATAGAGAAAGATTCGCAGCCTTTACATGAAAACAAAATTCGTTCGTTCTACCGTGAGCTTCTGTAGCTCAGTCGGCCATAGTCTTGCTAGCCAGAGACCCGAGTTCGAAACCCAGTGGAGGCAAGCAACATTTTCTTTCTCTACAGTTATACAAAAAAAAATAAAAAATATATATATATATATTTACGTTGCTCTACTGGCCGGAGACACGAGTTCGAATACCGGTGGGGGCAAGCAAGCTTGCCTTTCTCTACATTTATACAAATATATATGTTTTCTGTATGTATTTTGATGCAGAGAGATAGATAGTGCTCTTGAGTGTGTTGACAACTTTCATTGTCATGTTAGAACCAATTAGGCTTGCTGTAAATTACCTCCCACCCTAATGTATTTTGTTTATCACCAAACTGAACCATACACTATGATAACTACGCACATTGTCAGCTATTAATTCATTTCCACTGGGGTGTATTTAAAAACATTGTTCCACCAAATTCAGGAAACATGTATAACCATTTTATGATAAAGATTTAGGACCTAACACATAAGTTTTTTTATCAAGTGATGGATGTTGTTTAGATTTGTTCTCACCGATTTGCACTACAACTATTCCCTCATAAAGTACCAGATGTTTTTTTAGTGTAACACCTCAGGTATGAAAACCTTGTTTTTTAACATCTTTTTAAATTATACACAAATATATTCCTTATTAACAGTTAATACATTAACAGTAACATAGTTATACATGACTTGCAGATTACACCCTTCTCGATATAATCCACACGATATCAGGTAGTGTTTCTGATTCGATTTTCCATTAAATGCAGTAGCCTCTGTCTTGTGAAAATTATATTTTTTGCCAATTCGCGATCTGTCAAACTTGGCATAATTACCCGTCTCAGTGGATATAAAGTGCGCATAATGTCTGCTATTCAATAAGATAAAATACTGGGTATAGCTCACTCCATTCACATTCCCACAGTTCCTACGAGCACCATCTAATAATACAGATGAAATGATTTCATTTAGACTATATTTCTCTGCCACTTCGGATTCAAATTCTTTTGAAAGTATAAAACAAAGAAAAAAAAAAAAAAGAAACGTACCAGTGAGAATAAATACAAGAAATATTTTATCTTTCAATTTCAAGCATATCACTTAGTTAGTGTAGTTGGCATGATGTACCGATTTTGCAGTTAAAGCCATATGCCCGGGATCAGCCCTTTAATAAGAAAAATTACTGTCCTTTTTAACACATACAATATCCAGGCGGAGTATCAAAACCAATTCACAGAGACCAGCTAGCTTTCATTTTTTCAAAATAAATTCTACTCGTTCAAAAGGTCTAGATGGCGATTTCCGCTCTCTGATTATTTGACAGTAGACGTTTTTTATTCATCAGCAGATTCAATGGATGTCCATACACCCAAAACAATGTTCCCTAAAATATCAAGCATTCCATTCCCCATATGTCATTTAAGGGATACTGTCTCTTAAATGTAACGGAAATTAGGAAAATCTCATCTATATAGAAGGTAACACCCTTGGGTTTTGGCAAAGGAATGGTTTTCCTTACAATTCTAATCCGTTAGGTCAAGGGAACAGTCTTATGGATGGTATATAAAAGCAAATCACCCCTTGCGTGTCCCTATGTAAGGGAACATTTTTTTCAATGTAGGTAATGAAACGATTTTAAGTATCCTTCTTTACTAACATCAGATATATTTTAGTGCTATTTTGCCGATATGCTTTACGAGATAACATCAGAGGACAATGGAAGTTCAAGTAAATCAAAGCAATGGATTGGATGTTACACGGATATAAATGAGTCTATCCATACTTTTAAGATAATAGGTCTGGAACAGTTCAAACATAATCCAACATGTTGTAAGTCCATCTGTACCTTTGTAATGAGCTTGAACACAGATGATCTAAACAAAGATTCTAGACTGTCTTGATTTTTGCCGATATGCTTTGCGAGATAACATCAGAGGACAATGGAAGTTCAAGTATATCAAAGCAATGGATTGGATGTTACATGGATTTAAGTGAGTCTATCCATACTTTTAAGATAATAGATCTGGAACACTTCTAACATAATCCAACATGTTGTAAGTCCATCTGTACCTTTGTAATGAGCTGGAAAACAGATGATCTAAACAAAGATTCTAGACTTTCTTGATTTATTGTTGCAATATGGGTAAAGATACAGCAGTAAGCCATTTACATTCAAAAAATCAGTCCAGGGATTGTCTCATACATAAATGCAATTGAACAATCGATCAATCTGTCGGCAAGAAAATAAGTTGATCCACTTATATATACTTTAATGCTAATGTAGATAGGCAGAACAAACAAAGTAGATCACGAATTGAGGCCATACAAACAGTGTTTAAACTGAGGCGCTTTTCCAGAATTGCTGATTTTTCTCTTACTAATTTAAGAAATAGAGATAGTAAATCCTACGGGCGCCTACCATGATTCTCGAGGACAAATGCTTTGTCTCATATTTCTGTCACGAGACAAGGAAAAAAGCGAAATAACAGAACATCCAAATCACAATGACTTGTTATTCCTTGCTATTTAACATATTATATTAGTGTATTTAAATTCTGTTTTTCAGAAAAAAAGATTTACACTTGGTATTTTTTTCAAGCCCGTTACCCAATCAATTTTCCGTTATAATTGATCAGCCCTACAATCAACGCCTTCGGTAATACGTGCGTTTTGCAATTATGTTTTCAGCATTCGTAGTGCTATATCAGATGGTCTGATTAAAAACATGACAGTGTTGGGATGCATATGTAAGTTTCCCAAGGATTCAGATAAAAATATCAAACGCTGGAAATTTAAATCCTTTGTTGATATTTTCAAAATACATACTAGTATTTATCGGATATCTGTTGCGGACAAACGGTGAAATAAATTGCTGTGTTGATCAACATGCTAGGTAATCAGTCAAGGAGCCAACAAAAAAACTAGTTAAGGCCAACCTCCTTAACGTGTATAATGAAAAAACTTGTCTGAATCTATCTCCATGAACAATTCAATTTACCGTGAAAGATCTATTAATTATCTTTAAAATGTTGTCTTTCTTCTTAGAATTGGAATCCATACTGACTATCCTGATTAGTTCACGTAATGATAGCCCACAGCAGATACACTCCAATCATGGGCTCACGAAATAAAGTATTGTTGGTATTATTTTTATAAGTTGTCTAACGCCTGGTCTTTAAATATTTTCTCATGATCGTATAGTAACCTAACGTATATATTTCACACAGGAAAGGAATTGCCTGTATGCAAGACCGTTGTTTTTCTTTTTATTTAGCTCATTGTCGACATAATCCCAAATCCCAAAAATGTGACCATAGGATTTATGCCCTGAAAGGAGAAAACGAGTAAGTACAAATTAATCGAAAGTACGAGTAAAGAGTTAAGACAAATCCTGTGACTTTGATGAAGAATCTGTCCACACGTTTACCCCTCTCATTTAGTCTACAACCTTTAAACGCATACCATAGATATATCAATATTGCTAGATTTGTGAAAATGTGTTATAGGATTTGACAGATGCAAATTGGATTAACCACATTCTTATAATGAATGTTGAATTCAATTCACACAAGATGAGACTCGAAAGTCGCGACGTCAAGAAAAACTAGTTATTATTTTGTGTATAGGCCTATATAGGTTTAGACTTTATCAATGACAATGGCCGGTATATTTTCGGTGCAAGGAAGCTAATACCGCTTTCAAGAAAAACTCACATTATTTGAAAACTTGTCTTTAAAGGGCATTAGCACCTACATTGAAACGTGTCACCGGAAATATAAAGAAGTTGCCTGAACTAGTCTTGAGTTGCGTGTACCAATTCGCCTTACTCTGTAAAACAGTTCACACTGCAGGCGAATGTCCTGGGATAGTTGTCATCTACGTTACACACCAGTTTAACGTTTGTGTCACAATGAAGTCCTACACTTTAAATACATCGCTGACAACACTGAAATTGGCTTTCCTTTTAAATATTTATTCATTTCAACATCATTTACATTAATTTATAATAAAAAAATATATATTTGACATTGGGCAGTAATTAAGCATTGATACTAGGAAAGAAATAAAAACAAAATGATTATTTCATACCCTGTATTTGTTTCTTTCCTGTAGGCTGCCTACCCTGTATTAAATAATGCCGGGAAATCATTGCATTCCGGGTATGTACAATGGGTGTTACTTATATAATGGGTTTTTAGATACACCTCATCAAACGAAGCGTTCCATAAGTTAGTAATAAGCCAGTCAATCTTATCGATGCGGCATTGTTTATGTAACTTAATGAAGCTATTTAGAATAAGGGTACATGTACCATACATACAATTAGAATGAATATTATTGCATTATACACACAAAAAGGTAAGTTATTTTACCAATGATAGGGAAATTAACACTACATGTCAGGGTAATTTATGTTATCTCAGTACAGATAATTGTAGAAAACTGATGTCGCAACCCATGTCGCAAAAATAAAACAAACTGTAATCAATTGTCACTGCAGAAAACGATTCAATAAAGTTGAATAGTGACCCCGAAAACATTCATTTTGTTCGTTCGATACTCCGACAAATTCTATTTATCTCATCTTTAGGGATATTGACTGCAGGCACCCACGTACGTAGCACGCATGACCACAGCCAATCACGCATATTCGTAGATACACACACGCCCACACACACACACACACAAACACGGCGTATGTGTGGAAGTACAGAGAGGAAATGGTGAAATGAACAAATTACATCGCCTTGTCAGTAATCACCCAGATCGCAAACTTTAAAAAGAAGAAATATTTTAACTATAAAGATCATACCCTGGTTCGGAAGAAAGGCTTAATCTTAAACAAAGTGGAATACCTTGGCGGTTGTAATCCGTATATTAAACAAACTGAGTGTTGTTTACTATTTGTTTAAAAAGGCTTGAAGCAGGACGTTGCCTGTGATAGCTCTATTCATGATAAGCTAGCTGACAAATGTTTATAGTAGACATAGTCCATAAAGAAGTTTGGAAGATGACAATTCGGACGGGCAACTGAGACGGACGGACTTGGTGGATCTTGGTGCAAAACTGTTTCGTGGGTATAGTACAGAAAACTGAAATTATTTACATTGACATTTGAGTAAAATCAACGGATGGGACGAAACTGGGTTTTTTTTTTAGGTGATTTTTTTATTTGAAATACCGATCTCTCCGTTTTTTTTAACGTGACAATATATTTAGACAAACAGTTGAGATTCTAAATTGTAAATTGTTTTTGGTTGATTATGAAACGAATTAAATGAACTTTTCTGATTTTAAAAAGAACTAATCATGAAAGTTGTTAAAAGCGCGTTAAAACATTCATCTCATTAAATATATTTCATTATCTATGTATCTAATGAGGATGGATAAATGACCATCAAGGGGATGCTGATAATCTTAATAACCTTCCACTCGATAGCTGTGAATATTTATAAGACATGGTATAAGGAGTTTCTTTGGTACAGGAGGTACAGATGAACTTGAAGGATTGACCGAGAATCAGCTGATGACCGCTAATTAAAAGAGAAAACGAGGCCGCTTCTCGTTAGGCCTGGTAATGGGGCTGAAATCTTTGTTCTTATTGCTTTGCGTCCCGCCCGGCACCAAGAGTTCCATTGCTCTCGGGAATATTATATTTCCTAGCTGAATTGAATTCAATCTCTCTTCCAAGGCACACAAGTGGTGTTACCGGAAGGCATCCAAACTGCTAATGTGTTTTCTAACAGTCTTTCTAACTCACGATGGGCCTCGTTGAAAGGATGATTTGGAGACTGTAAAGCTGAATTAATTTTTGCCGATATTCTTTTGTTACTTCGTTGATTGAAACTAGAATATAGACCAATTTAATGACCAACAAAGACCTTAAATGCGATAGTAAGCCTTTACAGAAAAGCCCACTCATAGTCGAGTCGGAATATTGGAGAATCCCGCAGTGCCCAATTACATTCGGATATCAAAGACTTTCAGAAATAGAAACATATTACCAATCATTCACAGAAACGTCACATTGCCTCAAACATTTTTCACTGTAAAAGATAAATGTGAACTAAGTGTTCGTCCGATGTAACCATTTGGTGCAAAACTGTGCGTTTAATATTAACACAGTTAATCCTAGAAGGCTTGGGGGTATATAGTTGACTGTTCTAGATGTTATTGTATCGAAAATGTGCAGTGTTTATACATAACTGTGGTTCCAATGATTTTTTTTTTTTAAGAAACATCAACAAGATACGCTCTCATCACTATCTCATATTCTTAAAAATACAAAGCGACAGTTAAAAGGACAACAGATTTACACATAACTTTATATCCGATATAAAAAAAACAAATCCTTAATTATCTATAATAAGTAAAACTTATTACAAAGGTTTGACTTTTTAATCCGATGTGAATTACTGGGATAATTATATAAGAGAGGTTGATCTTTGAAGAGTCCAGGAATTTGATCCTTTTCGGCTAGGGGATTTGAATGGAACTTCATGCTCTCGTGAACATTAGAGAAAGCGCTTATTACACGCTTAATTACTTGATTCCGTAAAACAAAACGGTTGCTTGCAGTCCAATTTCCGACATAACGACTTAACAGTCCACATTACGATGCTTGGTATTTAACTACATGGCCACGTATACTTCGAAGCGTATACTTTGGAAATAATATTTAAATACTCTAAAATGTATTCATAAAAATACAATTTTTACAACAAAATCGTATATCGTTCATATTCGTTAGAAAGCTTTTAATATAAAACGACACATAGGCGAACAAAAGAAATGAAAAAGTCATTTGATTTTTAACCATAAATGAAAATAACGTTTATAAGATAACATGTATATTTTGATGTATACCAGAAGTACAGATATTGTAGTGGTTCACAACGTAGTTAAATGCCCCTATAAGTCATTTCATTTTTCTCACACTACCATGGACATTTAATGTGTTTCTTGAAAGAAATTAGAGTGGTATAATGTCAGCGTGTCCGTTAACATACTTATCCCAAAATCCATAATGTAACTGTTGTTAACCTTATAGCCATGGCAACTGCGAGAATACTTCCTGATATGCAGAACATATGTTATTTTTGGGGCAAAGTTCTGCATACTAACGCTCTATTAATTGATCTAGTATAAACTGGCTCCTAATGTACTTTATAATTACATCCAATTCTATTTTTTCCATTTCACAGACTGAAATATTCGACTACTTCTTTGAAAGTGCTTTCGGCGTTGGGTGCTGCCAGACGTCCAGACGTGCAAATACAGACAAATGGTAACAACTGGCTATTCGCTGTGAATGACGTATTTTGTGAATAATGTAATACGCCTCCATATATGGATGGCAAGTTATGCGGAACAAAATTAACAAAAATGATATATATATATAAAATGTTCGTAACATTGTCATATGCATTTGACTAAATCAATTTAATTGAATATTGGAGACACGAAAATAGATTTTTCGTAACCCAAGATATTTGTGTTTTAAACTGTATCATGTAAATCGCTTTACTTTATTGGACATACACAGTTTATTTAAGACAAGAATAGACAAGATCTCTGAAACGAACTGAAAACAACCAATCAGTGACAGTCTGAGATGCAATTAATTGATTACCAATACAGAAGGTATGCGTACCTATTAAATTATGGTAATATTTGTAAGTAATGTAAAACAGACGCAACAAAAGTGGATCAAAAAATTGAATAATGCTGTGGAAAAAATATAAAACATTAAATGCCATTTTCAAAATGTGTATAAACCATTTTCAGCAAATGCTAGCTTCAGGTGAAATGTTTTAACAACAAGCAAAAGATTAAAATTGTTTAATCGCACGATATGTTTGCGTCTTTTAACATAGAACAGAGTGAAAAATATGGGACATTTAATAATTACATTCTCATTGATTTCGAGATCATAAATTGCAAGTTTTGAATTTCACGCATCTGAACCTATGTTTATGAAAACTGTTGCCTAAAGCTAGCTGGGAATTCTACTGTCGTTGATTTTAAAATGGCTGATCACACAGATTAAAAAACTCGTTTAATACAGATATATAGTTAAATCGTTTAAATAAGAGTGACCACAAGTGTTTTTGTGTTTTTTATTAGTCCCTAGAACTTCTTTTAATAATTATACGACTGTAAGCCATCTGTTTGTAAACATGTTATATTTTAGTTTCAAGGTATTCATATACATTTGTTTATTCTGGGAATTATTGTACCATGCTATTAATTATGATGCTTACAGTTTTGTTTTTGGCAAATCAGGTTTTGTTAGGCGTTAATATACCTTTACTAGAGTGAGTATTGTCTTGGTAGTACACACAAAATTTAACAAAGGAAAAAAGTTCAGTACAATACAGATCAAAGTTAATTTGGTTCTAAATGCTAAAGAACGATAGTCTACCAAATTTAGTTGGCCGTATGTAAAACTATTGAACATTTTCGAGAAGTATCAATGAAAGCGAGTACCACAGTTTATTGCAGCCAAGAAGAAATCCAAATATCTAGATTTGTGGATGATTGATGTGCACTGTCATGCGATAACGTGCCCTTTGACTTTCCATTGCTCTAGGATAATTCATTGTGATGGCAATGTTTAAACAACTGGTTCCATCTGACTTCATTTTTTTTACCACAAACCTCCGGCGTTCGACACTCTTGATCAGATAAATATGATAGGTGGTTTGCGCCATTTCGTGTTTTCTTGTTCTCCAAAATCAAGCGACGATTATACGTAAAATTTCGGGAGAGAATACGGAAATCGTCGTCACGAAACTTCTCGATGAGACTTAGAAAACGAATACAACATAGCTGACCTTTCTCACTAGATGCAGCTTGGGATCTAGTTGCAAGCAAAGTATTAGCCAGGAATCAAAAAAAGGATGTCTTAAATCGCTATGTTCACAGAACCAGGGTGTTCCCTTTGATATTTTCCCTATCTTACCCGTGATACATTTGATTGACATACTGTGTCTCAGAAGCAGCGAGACACCGGTCTTGCTAACGCTATGTTGCTATGTTTATAAGTTCCGGAAGCAAAGAACACGTTCTATGCTTTTTGTCATCTTTGGGGGTATTAACAGTATCGTCTGTGTATCCTATAAAGGATTTCACTACCCGTAGTCCAAGCAAAAATATCTCATATATCCACCATCAACTGTAATTGGACTTGTACAACTTCTGCACGATCGCTGTATTGAAATTGCGGTGAAAAATTCATTTTGGCAGATTTTTCCAGTGCTCTAAACATCAATGGAACCTGACAGCCTTGTCATAGTAGCAAAAGCGGTTAGAGGAGGTACCTCTGATCGAAAACAAACATCCATGCAGACACAATAGTTAATATTTTTAATTTAATATGAACTCTTGGAGGATAATAAATTCGTCATTGACGTTTTATACGGTGCACGGACATTTACGAGCTCACACACCGCTTATTATCCGGGTCAGGGTGTACCTGCTTAAAATAGCCACCCTGTACGACGATATAGGTATAGCAGCCCAGCTTAAGACGTCAAGCAGGAGCCAAATAACACCTGAAGGTAGTTTCTTGATATAATATCAAACTGACCACAACCTCCACTTAGAAGATTCATATCCACCAAAATCATATTCGTAAAAATAGGAAAAAAAAAAACGTTTTATTTTAAGAGGAGTCATAAATGCTTCCATGGGCTTCTCTGTGCCCGATCGGCGTGCTCACCTGGCGTTTTTACCCAAATTGGAATAAATATATATGCCATCTGAATATGAAATGTAACAGAAACACGTCGACGTATTTAATTTCCCAGTTCTCTTGTTACTGGATTGGTGACTGTCAAATCACTCTATACTATTGGCAGTTTTCACCGATGTTACATCCAACTTTTAAGATTAACGTCGATCATGCGCAATGGATCGGAAAAATTGGATAATCTTTGAAAACTTGCTTCAACACACTGCGATTCGCATGTAAACCTGTATTTACTTTACTTATTTATGCTTTACAAACCATGTTGGTAATCCCAGGGAAAATACGTCAACTAGAGGTTAACCAGTTTTGTTTACCAGTTTTGTACTGCTGACGTCTAGTGTTTAATTATTTATATATATATGTTCTGTATATTTTTTTCTGTTACTATTAAGTGTTCGTAGATAATTTTAGTTATGGCGCAAATCATTCAATTGAATGGAGCCGTCAAAATTTAATGACTAACTAACTAACTAACTAACCAGTTTTGTACGGCCCAATTAAATTACCACTCTACTGGTTATGATATGTGATATTAGGCGGAACAGGATAACTATTATGACAATCATAATGCAAAAGTTACAAACAATTTAGTCGTTTTATTTATTTTGTTCATGCAGCCGATCGGGACAATTCAAACGTGCTGCAGTAGAGTAAAGAGATTCATGAGAAAAAAATATTCTTAAAATTAACGTTCTGAACACGTGGGCGTAACGTAAGTGTTTATCTCCGTTAGAGATTCATTACAGGTTTAAGTATCGATTTAACTCGACAGCTGTTTATTTTGTCAATATGTTACAGTGATGAACTGTCTTGTATTCCCAGCACCATCCTTCGTGTTGATAATAATGGAGAGTTGTAAGCCTGTCATATGTAATCTTGCAGACAATTGTTCAATTTAAATAACACACATCTTACGTATGAAGACCATTACAATAACAAGTCATAATTGCTTAGCATTAGAAAACCCAAGTAGTGTCATTCCGAACACAAATAATCCGTATGATAAGAAAATAAATTGTCGAGAAGTACAGCTTGGACGAAGTTCTCTGTCTGTGGACATAACATCTCTTGTGCATTGTTTAATACATATCTGTGGACGTATATGTTTTCTCACCAGGATTACAATGTCTTAACAGCTTGCGTAACCTGAGTCATACATAGAGTCCACTGGTGAATTACCTTACAAAACCCAAGAAAGTTTTAACTAACGATTATATGTTCATATCAATATGGCGTCAATTCTCGCACATCTTCTAGGCGCTGCTCTCTTGCAATTATCATTTAGGACAATAGTTTACCACGCGTTGGACAAGTTTAACGAACTTTGTTTTGTTTTTGGTTTATTGCTTCAGTTCCTTCTATGACTTTATGTCAAAAAACTAAACAATAAAAAAGGCCACTAAGCGTTTTTTTTTTTACAGCTGATGGTAACTTACAAACTTAGTGTACGTGCTATGGATGTGTGCAAGGTTAGCATTTTATTGACAAAGCCGCATTGCACTGGTCGACATTTAACAATACAAAAAAACATTAGCAGCAATTTATCTTGAGCTCGATCCGGTTTTACAGAGAGTAAACAAGTGCAGTGTCACCAGAATGGCTTCTTCCAGTCGCTGAGGAAGGTTCAATTACTGGTTTAGCATTAGGGTGGAAGCATTAGGAGAACGGCCATAACACCGCCTGTCCGATTAGAATCAGATAAGCGGCTTAAAGGATCGTGTCACTAGTAGTCTGTGTATGTTCCCTCGACACATTTTATGTCCTCTGTTTAGCTGGCAAGATCTTCGTTCTCATTTGCTTTACGTTATTTTTCTTCTTCTTAATATTTCTAGCTGAATTATTAATTAGCTTCTTATTAACCTAAATATGAATAGAGGAAACAGTGTGAAAATCGAATTAATTGATATGAATATAATCTCAAACTCTAATGAAAAAAAGAAAAGAAACAAACTTGATTCAATGTATTGCCTCTTTGTTTAATTATTTCATACAAACAGATTTACATGTATAGATTGTATAGGCGTGTATGATAAAATGACACTTTGCTTATATATCGGATATTATTGGGAACGTTTGTTTCCGTGTAAGGAATTACATTAATCTTTTATGTAAAATTCATTTTTATCTTCAGCATGCTGTTTCATTTATCACTCGCCTTGCCTGTGGAGCTGGTTTATTTCGCCCTTTTGTCACCGTGGTTTACGAAATTTCATTGGTTTTTAGCAAACATGTTTGTAGCATGCTTATTATTCCAACACAGACAGATTGTATCATATATTTACCACCATTATGATCTGAGACGAAAGCACATATTGCTTCTCTAACAGCTTTGATTTATTTAGTAATAGACACTTTATGGATAACAACTTCTTTATTATTTTTCAATTAGCGTTTTCGATACTAGAACCATATTTATGCTTGTTAACGGTACTAGTATGTGTATCGGGCCGCGTCGTGGCTTCGTGGTTGAACGTTTGACTACGGAGCCCCCTTTCCTGTACCCGGAATATGTTCGATCCCCACTGTGAATCTTGGGCATATGAGGGAAGTTTTCCGGTGGCTGCAGAGTTTGCAGGGTGGTTTATACGAGGTTCCTCTCGGGTTTTTGCACTATACACCGGCACAACAAATTAATTATTTATATTAAGTCAGCATATAGGTGAAACAGTCTTGAGTACGACGTTACAAACAAAATAGTATCTATATCGAAAAGTCGCCTGAAAAATAATTAAACAGTTGTTACCCATAAAGTACTGATTTGTATACGCCCCAGTCGGACGATAAGCTATTGTACTATGTCCACTTGAGAATATATTTCTTTAAACTATAGTTTGCAATATACTTTGGTAGACTATAATTTGATGTTCACATGCCGGTATTGTTGATCCACACACACAAATGTAGCCTGTTCAACATCCCATCGACTATGACGCATTAATGTCTTCACCGTTGTGAAATTCTTTATGCATATATTTAACAAAGCCGACTCGACTCAAGAGAACGGCGTAAAAAAACATTTTTCTTAATATGTGATAAATAGTTCCAACAAGAAATTGTAAATTTGCTCTTCCTTTGCTTCAAAACTTTATTATGTTTGAGAGTTTCATATTTCTAGGAGGAAATCACAGAAACGTGTGTAGAATAGAAGGTCGCAAGTAGCCGATCTTGTTTCTAGATTGTACACACGGGATGCTTGTCGGATGACCAAAGTCATCATTTAATGCACAATTAGAGGAATCTCTTATTCTCTCGATTTGGAGATTTTTCTTATTGAAGTCGAGCTAGTCTAATTGAATTCGAAATATCTCTAATTAAACTCGCCAATATTTGTAATCCAATAAGAACTATTTCTTATCCATTTGGAGGTATCTTATCCAAATAGAGATAGCTGAAATTTAATTAGATATATCTGAAATGCAATTAGATATATATATTTTTGTATAAATGTAGAGAAAGAAAAATTTTGTCTGTGCATGGTATCTTCTTTATCTGAATTGTGTTAACAAAGCAGACATGTTTAGTCAATATCCTTTCTAGGTGATTGTTTTTAACATTTCATAAATTCCTCTGGAATATTGCTTCGTATACTTCCTATTGCTATTACATAATCAATTTTCCCACTACTAAAAGTGAGAAAACAAAACTCGTACTCAATCGAGGGAGATACAAATATTTAGCTAATAACTCTAATTTTTCCGAATCAACTTCAATTCTCCAAACACTTGTTATGGCAAAACTTTGGCCTATTTGCACGGTGTAAAAGTTCGTATTAATAATTTCAGTTTGGGTGTTTTGAACAGATTGGCACTATTCTTCTTAATCGCGCATCAATATTTTCCATTGAAATTTTTTTCTAAAATGGTTATGCCTGGAATGTTGGATTTCTCTCTACCAATGCGTGCTCATTAGTCACAAATCAACGTTTGGTTGCAGTAGGTAAGGGGCTTTGATGGCATATTTATTCACTAAAGGACATCACGCAAACGCTAACGTTCATTTGCATATGTTTGTTAAGGACACTGTTCCATTAAACGCTGATGAGTTCTATATCTTATCCGTAATGTCTTCCTTTGTTTCTGGACGTTCTTCTGGCTCGCAGCAGAGGGATTTACGTAATAACTCTACCGCTCTCCACAAGCTATCACGAACATTATTGCCTTAGATTGAATCGTGTTTCCAAATTCCCATACCCCTTGACACCACAAGTAAAACCAGAGCGTGTAAGACAGTATTTCATATCTTCCCGTTAGCTCACGATTTCTGCTCTGTGAAAATCCCCGAGAGGCAAGATATCCGGCATGTATAGCATGTTTACTCAATTTGTCCCTCGAAATGGGCAATAACTCTTCACAAAATACGTTTAACTAGAATGACAAGGAGAGTACAGCTGATTATCTAAACCCATCAGTTGTAAATAGCTGTGTGATACAAGAAAACGAATGAAAAGATGAGTTTTTCGTCAACAGAAAGTTTGCTTTGTTTTCAGTGAAATGATGATGATTACAAAATAAAATCATCTGATTCGTGGAGCGGAAAGTTTAATCGTCAGTAGTCAGCATTTGTTAATCATCGGGCTCTTCTATAAGATTTACCCTTGGATAAGAAATGACATATTTCTTCTGAACGCAACACCATACCCTTATTATATTCTGAAAGCAGTGTTATGTCTTTAGAAATAATTTACAGAAGTGTTCAATTTGTCTATAGGCATTCTGAATAATCGCAGGTAGTGTGTGCAATTTTAAAATTCTTTTAAAAAGAATGTATTCTTTATTATTTAAAAAAACAATATTATTAAATCATGTTATTATGTCACTGAGTAAACTATGTATGCTGCTTATTACAAATTTATATTTAATGTTTGTTACAGTGCAGAAGTGCATACTATCTTTGGGATTCGCTTTAGACCACATCAGCCAAGTGCTGACATCTCTTTAGAAGATATTTCAACTGTGAGCTTTCCGCCTTGGCTCTATCCACCACATCAGCATATTTTCGATCTTCGTGATCAAAATAAATCAGAAACATGTCTGCTTCTTTTTTCTGCAGAGATTTGGTGAGATAAGGGATGGCTACGAGAACCATCTACACCGATGAATCGAAGACTGAAGATAGGGGGGGAGGGGGGGGGGGGGGCAGT
>JAVFBZ010057706.1:0-14971 GCA_032466195.1 Katharina tunicata | reverse complement strand
CCCCCCCCCCCCCCCCCCCCCCCCCCCCCCCCCCCCCCCCCCCCCCCCCCCCCCCCCCCCCCCCAGTTGCAGCGACCTGATTGCAGCAACAGGCATCCGTACGACTCCCTTCGTCTTCGTCCATATTATCTACAAAAGCCAATGCTATTTCACTGGCTCTAGACCTTATCTCCAAACACCATCTTCAGAAAGCCGTCATTCGTTGTCGTGCCTTTAAGGTTAAGCAACCAACAATCCTGCATATTCTCACCCAATATAAAGGTCTAGTAGCCAGTGGAGCAGAGATTTTCTTCTGCTGGATACCCAGCCATCTGGGTATGCCCGTAAACACAGTTGTGGGCAGGGAGGAAAACAAGTCCGCAACAAGTCGACAATCGAAAGTATACCATAAAGATCTTAAGCCCAGTATAACCAAATACATTGCTTAATTTAGGCAGGGTATAGAAGTCGGTAACAAACTTCACTACATACACCCTACCATAGCACAACATTATTATTCCCATGGAATGCCTCGAAAGGATCAAGTGGTTCTAACGCGATGTCGTATAGGCCACTGTCACCTCACCAAGTAATGACTCTTGGACCAAGATGATCAGGAACTAAAGTGTGTAATATGTGAACGCGTATAATGCTCAATTTATAGCTGACATAGCTCACATTTTTACAACTTGATCATATTTCAATCTTTAAATCAGAAACATCTTTGCATGTTTCAATGCCTATTTAACATTTTTATCACTTATGTCTGTCCTATTCACTTTACTTTATTTCTTTTGTTTTATGTAAATGGCCTTGGGTGATCTGGTATGAGTATTTAAACGAAAAATAATAAAATTTGAATGTTCACGCGACATCATAGCTAAACAAACGCTGAATGTGGCGTTAATCACCAATCAATCAATCAATCAATCTCACGGCTTAACATGTAATGATAAATTCCTTCTGATACAGTTCCATAACAATTATACGTCTGATTTCTGTACGACATTGATTGAAATTATTTTTAGGGAATCGCGTGCTTAATCTCGCCACCTGGCGTTTTACACACATTAAAATGAATATATATGCCATCTGAATAGGAAATGTAAACAGAAACACGTCGACGTATTTAATTTCCTAGTTTTATGGTTACTTCGTGTGTGACAGTCAAATTACTAGACACTATTGACAGTTATCACCGATGGTACATGCGAGGATTAAGATTAAGCCGATCATGCGCAATGGATCGAATAGATTGGATAATCTGAAAAAACAACTTGCTTGAACACACTGAGATTCGCATGTAAACCTTTATTTACTTTTGTTTAAATGCTTTACAAACCATGTTCGTAATCCGAGGGAAAATGCGTCAACTAGAAAATATTTCATTCTGCCAAATCCAGGTTTACTACTTTTTTTTTACATCTGACGTCTGGTGTTTATTTATTTATATATGTTCTATACATTTTATATTTATCTTTTACCATTAAGTGTTCGTATATAATTTTAGTTATGTCGCACACCATTCAATTGAATGGCGCCGCCAGAAAATAAATAACTAACTAACCAGTTTTGTACCTTCCAATAAAATTACCCCTCTAATTTTTATAATATTCATGTCTTTGTGAGTTTTCCGTTCATGTCCGGGAAATCGGCAGACACCTTAAGATATATAAATGGTTATGATATGTTATATACGACGGCATTCTAGCTCAACTTCGCCTATGCCGTCCGTCACCTCCAATTATCGGCGTTAGTGTAATGACAGTTCATTTGTTAGTCATTAGCGGTATATTTAACACTGCAGGTAATACTTGTATCGCATGTAGATAAACGGATCTTATTGGACATCAAATGCATTTCTCGCTGGTAAAAATCGACATACAGCAGGTATTTAGCATAACATTAGGCCGAAATGACCAATGCAACAAGAGAATCAAGTCACGTGAAATAATTTAAATTTCTTCACCGAGTCATCATGTCAAGCTTCAGCAGCCTGGCTCTGACGTTCACAGCTATATTCAAAATAAATCGTCATTACACACAAGAGCCGTCACCGAAGTCAACCAATGGACCGTTTTATACAAATGATTAGACGGAACAGGATACAACAACTGTGCATAACTGACAAATAATTTTGTCGTCTTATATGTTTTGTTCAAGCATCTTGTTTTTCTGTACAGTCGATCGGGACAATTCAAACGTGCTACAGCAGAGTAAAGAGTTTCATGAGAAAAAACGTTCTTGAAATTAACGTTCTGAACATGTGGGCGTAACGTAAGTGTTTATCTCCGTTAGAAATTCATTACAGATTTAAGTATTGATTTTACTTGACAGCCGTTTATTTTGTCCATATGTTACAGTTATGAGCTGTCTTCTATTTCCAGCACCATTCTTCGAGTTGATAATAATGGAGAGTTGTAAGCCTGTCATATGTAATCTTAGTACAGACAGTCGTTCAATTTAAATAACATACAGCTTACGTATGGAGACCATTACAATAACAAGTCATATTTTCTTAACACAAGAATACACAAGTAGTGTCATTCTGAACACAAATAGTCTTTATGATAAGAAAATAAAATGTCGAGAAAGTCTAGCTAATATGAAGTGCTCTGCCTGTGGACATAACATATCTTGTGCATTGTTTAATACATATCAGTGGCCGTATATATTTTCTCACAAGGATAACAATGTGTTAACAGCTTGCGTAACCTTAGTCCTAGACATAAAATCCACTGGTGAATAACTTTACAAAACTCAAAAACGTTTTAACTAACAGGTTCAAATCAATATAGTGTCATTGTCTGGGCGATGCTGTCCTACAATTATCATTTATGACAAAGGCGTTTATAGTGTTGCACGTATTGGACAAATTTAACAAACTTTGTTTAGTTTTTAGTTTGTTGCTTCAGTACCTTGACTGACCTTTTGTCAAAATAATTAACAATTCAAAAAAGGTTAGCATTTAATTGACAAAACTGCTTTGCACTGGTCGACTTTTAACAATACAAAAAATATTAACAGCAATTTACCGTGAGTTCGATCTGTTTTACAGAGAGTAAACAAGTACAGTGTTACCAGAATGGCTTCTTCCAGTCGCTGAGAAAGGTTCAATAACTGGTATAGCATTAGGGCGGAAGCATTACGAGAACGGCCATAACACCGCCTGTCCGATTAAAATCACATAAGCGGCTTAAAGGATCGTGCCACTAGTAGCCTGTGTACGTTCCTTTGATTCATTGTTTGTCCCCTGTTTAGCTGTCAAGATCTTCGTTCTCATTTGGTTTACGTTAATTTTATTGTTTCTTAATATTGCTAACTTAATGTTTTATTGGCTTCTTAGTAACCGAAATATGAAAAAAGGAAACAGTGTAAAACTGTACTTAATTGCCTTGAGTATTATCCCAAACTCTAATGAAAAATAAATTAGGAAACAAAATTGATTCTATGTATTGCCCGTTTGTTTAATTATTTCATTCAAATAAACAGATTTATATGGATACATTTATAGGGTTGTGTGATTAAATGACACATTGCTTAATATCATGGGTAGAATTGTGAACGCTTGTTTACTTGTTAACAATTGTGTTCTTCTTTTATGTAAAATTGTTTACGAAATTCCATTGCCTTTCAGCAAAAATGTTTGAAGCAGGCTGATTATTCCAACTGTACATGCATATATTTGATCATATTTACCACCATTATGATCTGAGACGAACGGAAATATTGCTTCGATAATAGATATGATTCATTTCTTAAGGGACACTTTATGGATAACAATTTCTTTATTATTTTTCAAACACTGTGACGATACAGATACTAGATCCATACATTATGCTTGTTAATGTATTGTTATGTCCTCTTGATAATATATTTCTTCAAACTATAAGTTGTATTATACTTTGATAGAATAGCATTTGATGTACACGTGCTGGTATTGTTGATCCACACACAAATGTAGCCTGTTCAACATCCCACCGACAAGGAAGCATTTATGTGTTCAACGTTGTGAAATTCTTCATGCATATATTTAATAAAACCGACTCCACGAAAGGGAACGCCGCAAAAATCTGTTTTCTAAACATGCAATAAACAGATCCAACAAGAAATTGTCAATTTGCACTTCTTCATAATGTCCAATCTGCTTCAAAACTCTATTATGTTTGAGAGTTTCATATTTCTAGGTGAAAATCACAGCAACGTGTGTAGAATAGAAGCTCGCATGTAGCTGGCCTTACTTAAAGATTGTACGGGCAGAATGCTTATCCGATGATTAAGTCATCATTTTGTACACAATTTGACGAATCACTTATTGTCTTGATTTCGATATGTCTCTTTTGAAGTAGAGCAATTCTAATTGATTTCGAAATATCTCTATTTAAACTCGCAATATTTATAATCCAACAAAAACTATTTAGAGGTATATTATCCAAATGGTGATAGCTGGAATGTAATAAGATATATCTGAATCCAATTAGATAGCAGGACGCCACAACAATTCGGTCTCGCAGGTGATTGGGTGAAAGCATCCTGAGCTAACGGACAGAAAACCGATGTGTTGTGGTGTCCAGTTTTGTTAATGGTATGTAAATGTTTTGTCCTGTCTTGCATGCAGCCATTGTAGTGTACGGTGGTTTTCTTTACCGATAGGGTTGACACGCCGTCATACAAGTGAAACAAAGAGCACAAGGAGGCAGGAGTATCCCAACCAACCACCAACTAGTATTTTCTTAAGAACCTTTAATGATATTACGCGATTTGTCAGACAATTGTTTGTAACTTTGTTGGTTGTATGTGTGTTATTTGTGTTTGTGCATGGTTTCTTGTTTACCGTGTATGTTGACAAAGCAGACATGTTCAGTCAATATCCTGTCTAGGTGATCGATTTTAATATTTCATAAATTCCTCTGTGATATTGCTTCATATACTTCCTATTGCTATTACATAAACTATTTTATACTACTAAAAGTGAGAAAAAAAAACCCTACTCAATCGAGGGAGATACAACTCTAATTTTTTGCAACTTAACTTCTATTCTTCAAGCAAACACTTGTTATGGCAAAACTTTGACCGATTTGTATGTTGTAAAAGTTCGTATTAATAATTTGAGTTTAGGTGTTTTGCACAGATTATACTTCTTAATAGCGCATCGATATTTTCCATTGTTAATTTGTTCAAAAATGGTATTGCCTGGAATGCTGAAATTTTCTCTATCAATAGGTGATCATTAATCAAAGATCAACGTCTGGTGGCAGTAGAGAAGTGGTTTTGATGGCATACTTATTCACAAAGGGACATCATGCAACCCTTGACGTCCATTTGCATATGTTTGTTAAGGACACTGTTCCATTAAACGCTGATGAGTTCTTTATATTGTCCGTAATGTCCTCCTTCGTTTCGGGAAGTTCTTCTGAATCGCAGTAGAGGCAATTATTCTGGGTTACTGGGATTTATGCAATAACTCTACTGCTCTCCAAATGCGTTCACGGAAACTATTGTCTAAGATTGAATCATGTTTCCACAGTCCCATATCCCTTGACACCACACGTAAAACCAAAGCATGTTAGGCAGTATTTCATCTTTTCCCGTTCGCTCACGAACCCTGCACTGTGAAAACCACCTTTAGGCAAGGTATTCGGCATGTAAAGCATGTTTACTCAATCTGTCCCTCGAAATTGGTAATAACTCTTAAAAAAATACGTTTATTTAGAATGACAAGGAGAGCAGAGCTGACTATCTAAACCCATCAGTTGTAAATAGCTGTGTGATACAAGAAAACAAGTGAACAGATCAGCTTTTCGTAAACATAATGTTTGCTTTATTTTCAGTGAAATGATGATTACAAAATAAAATCATCTGATTGGTGGAGCGGAAAGTTTAATCATTAGTAGTCAACATTTGTTAAGTTTAGGGCACATCCAGAAGATTGAACCTTGGACAACATAACTTATATTTCTTCTTAACGCAACATCATACTCTTATCATATTCAGAAGGCAGTGTTATGTCTTTAGAAATAATTCACAGAAGTGTTCAATTTTTCTATAGGCATTCTAAATAATCGCAGGTAGTGCATGCCATTTTAACATTCTTTTTAAAAGAAAGCATTATTTTTAAAAAGTATTACTGAATCATGTTATTATATCACTCAGTAAACTATGGATTCCGCTTATTGCAAATATATATTTAATTTTTATTACAGCACAGAAGTACCTAAATATATTTCTCTGACTAGGTCAGTGATTGGGAACAACTAATTTGTTCACGGCTTAACGAGTGATGAGAAATTTCTTATTATACCATTCATAACATATGTTCGTCTGATTTCTGTACGACATTGATTGGAATTATTTTTAGGAAAAAACTTTTGGTATATTTCTGAAATTAACTTCATAATTTTTAAATCGCGGGCATTCTGCTTTACAATGTACGCTTTATTGGAATGCATTTGACACCTGTTTATACAGCATGGATAGCTATTGTGACCAAGCTAAACGATAAACTATGCATAAATGACAAATAATTTTGTCGCGTTATTTGTTTTTTTCATGCATCTTGTTTTTCTGTGTACAGTCGATCGGGACAATTCAAACGTGCAGCAGTAGAGCAAAGAGTTTCTTGAGAAAAACCCTTCAATAAATGAACGTTCTAAACCGCAATTCATCATGTGGGCGTAACGTAAGTGTTTATCTCTATTAGAAATTCATCGCAGGTTTTAGTATTGATTTTACTCGACAGCCGTTTATTTTGTCCATGTGTTACTGTGATGAGCTGTCTTGTTTTCCCAGCACCATCCGTCGTGTTGATAATAATGGAGAGTTGTAAGCTTGTCATATGTAATCTTGCAGACAAATAAATAACATACAGCTTATGTATAGAGACTATTACAATGACAAGTCATATTTTATTAAATTTATAATACACAAGTAGTGTCATTCTGAACACAAATAGTCCTTATGATAAGAAAATAAAATGTCGAGAATTCCAGCTAATATGAAGGTGTCTGTCTGCATTGTTTAATAAATATCAGTGGACGTAATATGTTTTCTCACCAGGATTACAATGTGTTAACATCTTGCGTAACCTGAGCCGCATACATAAAGCCCATTAATGAATTACATTACAACGACAAGTAACAAAACTCAAGAACGTTTTGACTAACGATGAAAGGTTCAAATAAATATGCTGTCATTTCTCGCTTGCACGCTTTCTAGGCGCTGTTGTCGTTCAATTATCATTTACAACAATAGCGTTTATAGTTTTGCATGTATTGGGCAAAGTTAAAGAACTTTTTGTTTTGTTTTGATTTGTTGATTCAGTACCTTGCCTGACCTTATGTCAAAATACTAATCAATTACGACCACACTGTGTTTTTTTTACAGCACCACGGTACCTTACAAACTAAGTGTATGTGCTAAGGATGTGTGTGTGCGTGCAAGGTTAGCATTTAATTGAAAAAAAAATGCATTGCACTGGACGACTTTTAACAATACAAAAAATATTAACAGCAATTTATCTTGAGTTCGATCTGTTTTTACGGAGAGTAAACAAGTACAGTGTTAACATAATGGCTTCTTCTTAAATCGCCGAGAAAGGTTTCATTACTGGTTAAGCATAAGGGCGGAAGCATTAGGAGAACAACCATAACACCGCCTGTCCGATTAGAATCACATAAGCGGCTTAAGGGATCGTGCCACTACTAGCCTGTGTATGTTCCTTTGACACATTTTATGTCCTGTATTTTGCTGACAAGATCTTCGTTCTCATTTGGTTTACGTTAATGTTTTTCTTCTTAACATTGCTAGCTGAATTATTAATAAGCTTCTTAGTAACATAAATATGAAAAGGGAAAAAAGTGTAAAAATGTACTTAATTGCCTTGAATATAATCCCAAACTATAATGGAAAAAGAAATTAAGAAACAAACTTGATTCTATGTGTTTCCGGTTTATTTCGTTAGTTCATAGATACAAACACATTTATATGGATACATTTATATGTTCGTGTGATAAAATGACACTTTGCATTATATAATGGGTAGAATTGTGAACGCTTGTTTACGTGTTAACAATTATATTCTTCTTTTATGTAAAATTTGGTTTTCTCTTAAGCATGCTGTTGCAATTATCATTCGCTCCGTGGCCTTGCCTGTGGAGCTGGTTTATTTTGCCCATTTGTCACCATCGTTTACGAAATTCTATTGACTTTTAGCAAAGAATCTTGGAACAGGCTTATTATTCGAACTGAACATGCATAGATTTGATCATATTTACCACCATTATGATCTGAGATAAGCCCAAATATTGCTTCGCTAACAGCTATGATTAATTTATTAATGGACACTATATGGATAACAATTTCTTTATTATTTTTCAAACAGCTTTACGATACAGATACTAAAACCATATATTATGCTTGTTGATTTCTTGTATGTCCTCTTGAGAATATGTTTCTTCAAACCAGAAGTTGTATTATATTTTGGTAGAATAACATTTGATGTTCACGTGCCGGTATTGTTTATCCTAGTTTCTATATTGTACACACGGGATGCTTGTCGGATGGCCAAATCATCATTTAATGCACAATTAGAGGAATCTCTTATTCTCTCGATTTGGAGATGTCTCTTATTGAAGTCGAGCAAGTCTAATTGAATTCGAAATATCTCTAATTAAACTCGCAATATTTCTAAACCAATAAGAACTATTTTCTGATCCTTTTGGAGGTATCTTATCCAAATAGAGATAGCAGAAATTTAATTAGATATATCTGAAATGTAATTAGATATATATATGTTTGTATAAATGTAGAGAAAGAAAATTGTGCTTGCCTCCACCGGGATTCGAACTCTATCTAATTCAATGTAACCAGAGTCATATCAAAGTAAAAAAAAATGGTACTGCATAATAATTTGTCCCAAATTTACGAAGTTTTGCGAGAGTAAAAGCTGGCGTTTCAACACTCAGGCCTGGACGACAACCAGTCGACAAATACGAATGTTACATATGAGTATTAGGATATTGTTCAGTCTGTGTATACGGAACTATGTTTTTCCCGTCTTTTACTGTATTCCTTTATTATTGTTTGCTTGTTTGATGTGGGTTTAAGGCCGTATTTAATGCCCCCCACCCTTACTTGATGACTTGTCAGCCCAACCGGTGGATACAACTAGCGTCAACGATGTTGACAACACAGAAGATACAAAATTATATTTACTGGGTGAAAAATAGGACGCCACCACAATTCGGTCTCGCGGGTCGATTAATGGGAGCCACCTGTGTCCCAGTGCTCTCTGAGCTAATGAACAAGAAACCGGTCTGTTATGGTGTTCTGTTTTGTTAATGGTATGTAAATGTTTTGTACTGTTTTGCATGTTGCCATCTTCATTTAGTTTCATCCACCAATTGGATTGGCATGCCGTCATATAAGTGAAAAAACCTTAGGTACTGCGTTAAACTCCAATCAAACAAACAAATCGACCTACTGATATGCCTTAGCTCAGAGAGCACCAGGACACAGGAGTCTCCCAAACAACCACCAACTAATCTTTTCTTAAGAAAACTTGATTATATTACTCGATTTGTAAGATAATTGCTTGTAATTCTGTTGGTTGTTTGCGTGTTATTTTTATTCGTGCATGGTTTCTTGTTTATCGTGTGTGTTAGCAGACATGTTCAGTCAATATCCTATCTAGTTGATTGATTTTAATATTTCATAAATTCCTCTGTGATATTGCTTTGTACTCTTCCTATTGCTATTACATAATCAATTTTCCCACTACTAAAAGTGAGAAGAACAAAAACCTACGCAATCGAGGGAGATACAAATATTGAGCTAATAACTCTATTTTTTGCTAATCAACTTCAATTCCCAAGCATACACTTGTTATGGCAAAAGTTCGTATTAATAATTTAAGTTGGGGTGTTTTGAACAGATTGGCATTATTCTTCTTAATCGCGCATCAATGTTTTCCATTGACAATTTGTTCTAAAATGGTTATGCCTGGAATTCTGGATTTCTATCTACCAATACGTGCTCATTAGTCAAATATCATCGTTTGGTGGCAGTAGGGAAGTGGCTTTGATGGCATATTTATTCACAACGGGACATCACGCAACCGTTGACGTCCATTTGCATATGTTTGTTAAGGACCGACACTGTTCCATTAAACTTTGACGAGTTCTTTATCTTATCCATAACGTCACCCTTCGTTTCGGGAAGTTATTCTGACTGGCAGCAGATGCAATTAGTCTCGGTTACTGGGATTTACCTAATAACTCTACCGCTCTCAACATGCTTTCACGAAAATTATTGCCTTGGATTGAATTGTGTTTCCATATCCATTGACACCACATGTAAAACCAGAGCGTGTGTAAGGCATTATTTCATCTCTTCACGCTAGCTCACGATTTTTGCTCTGTGAAAATCACATAGAGACAAGATATCAATTTGTCCCTCGAAATTGGTAATAACTCAACACAAAATACGTTAAACTAAAATGACAAGGAGAGTACAGCTGATTAACTAAACCCATCAGTTGTAAATAGCTGTGTGATACAAGAATACAAGTGAACAGATCTTCTTTTCGTAAACAGACTGTTTGCTTTTTTTTTCAGTCAAATGATGATGATTACAAAAGAAAATCATCTGATTGGTGCAGCGGAAACTTTAATCATTAGTTGTCAACATTTGTTGAGTCTAGGGCACATCCAGAATATTTACCACTGGACAACATGCTTTATATTTCTTCTTAGCGCAACATGGAACCCTTGTTGTATTCTGAATGCAGTGTTATTTATTTAGATATAATTCGCAGAAGTGTTCAATTTTTCTATAGGCATTCTTAATAATCGCAGGTATAGTGCTTGCCAATTTAACATTCTTTTTTAAAAGATAGTATTATTTTTAAAAAGTATTGTAAAATCATGTTTTTATGTTACTGAGTATACTATGGATACCGCTTATTGTAAATATATATTTGATGTTTATATCAGTACCGAAGTGCCAAAATATATTCACACTTTCTCTGCATAACTCCGTAATTGGGAACATCTAATGAGATTACGGCTGACATTATCTTTCTGATACCGTTCCATAACAATTGCACGTTTGATGTCTGTACGACATTGTTTCGAAATATTTGTAGGGAATCGCTTTTGGTATATTTATCAAATAAGCTTGAATTCGTAATGTTTAGACCACATGCATTCTGATTTACAATCTATGTTTTATTGGATTGCATTTGACATGTTTTAAAATACAGCATGGATAGCTATTATGACCAAGCAAAACGATAAACTGTGCATAAGTAACAAATAATTTATTCGTGTTATTTATTTTGTTTATGCATCCTGTTTTTCTGTAAACAGTAGATCGGTGCAATTCAAACCTGCTGCAGTAGAGCAAAGAGTTTCCTGAGAAAAAATATTAAAATTGATGTTCTGAACCTCCATTTAGCATGTGGGAGTAACGTAAGTGTTTATCTCCGTTATAAATTCATTACAGATTTTACTATTGATTTTACTCGACTGTCGTTATTTGTCCATGTGTTACAGTGATGTGCTATCTTGTTTTCCCAGCACTATCAGTCGTGTCGATAATAATGGAGAGTTGTAAGCTTTTCATTTTTAATCTTACATACAGTCGTTTAATTTAAATAACATACAGCGTACGACCATTACAATAACAAGTCATATTTTCTTAACATTAGTGTAATAATAAACAAGTAGTGTAATTCCGAACACAAATAGTCTTTATGATAAGAAAATAAAATGACGAGCATTCCAAGTAATATGAAGTAGTCTGTGAACATAACATCTCTTGTGCATTGTTTTATACATATCTGTGGACGTAAAGTGTCATTTCTCGCACATTTTCTAGTCACTGCTATCGTGCCTTTACCATTATGACAAAAGCGTTTATAGTGTTGCACAGATTGGGCACATTAAACGAACTTTGTTTTAGTTGTTGGTTTGTTGCTTCAGTACCTTTTTTAACCTTTTGTCAAAATACAAAAGAATTAAAAAAAGGGCCACACTCTTTTTTTACATCACTACGGTACCTTACAAACTGAATGTATGGGATAAGGATATGTGTGCGTGGAACACTAACATTTAATTAACAAGACTGCATTGCACTGGTCGACTTTTAACAATACAACAAAATTTAACAGCAATTTATCTTGTGTTAGATCTGTTTTTGCAGAGAGTAAACAAGTACAGAACAACCAGAAAGGCTTCTTCCAGTCACTGAGAGAAGTTCCATTACTAGTTTAGCATTAGGGCGGAAGCATTAGGAGAATGATCATAACACCTCCTGTCCGATTTGAATCACAAAAGCGGCTTAAATGATCGAGTCACCAGTAAACTGTGTACGTTCCTTTGACATATTTTTGTGCTCCGTTTAGCTGGCAAGATATTCGTTCTCATTTGGTTTACGTTCGTTTTTCTGTTCCTTAATATTGCTAGCTTAATTATTAATTGGCTTCTTGGTAGGCCTATATTAAACCTAAATATTAAAAGGGGAATCTGAGTAAAAATGTACTTAATTGCCTTGAATATAATCTCAAACTCTAATGAAAAAAAAGTAAGAAACAAACTTGATTCTTTGTATTTCCTGTTTATTTAATTATTTCATACTTCAAACAGATTTATATGGATACATTTATAGGCTTGTATGATAAAATGAGACTTTGCTTATATATGCGGTTGAATCTTGAAAGCATGTTCCGTGTAAATAATCATATTCTTCTTTTACGTAAAATTCTGTTTACACTTCAGGATGCTGTTGCAATTATCATTCGCACCGTAGCCTTGCCTGTGGAGCTGGTTTATTTTGCCCATTTGTCACCGTTGTTTACAAATTTTCATTGGCTTTTAGTAAAAGGCTTATTATTCCAACATGTTCAGATTTGATAATATTTACAACCATTTTGATCTGAGATAAAAGCACATTTTGTTTCTCTAACAACTATGAGTCATTTATAAATCGACACTTTATGCACCACAACTTTTGAATTATTTTTCAACCAATGTCTCAATACAGATGGTATTACCATACAGAATGCTTGATAACGGTACTAGTATCTGTATCGACGCGTCGCCTGAAAATAATAAACCGTTGTTACCCATCCAAAAACGTTCTAATATGTTGATTAGAAATATTGTTCAGTCTGTGTAACGAAACTATGCTTTCCCCGACTTCTATGATATTTCTTTATTATTGTTTGATGTGGGTTTAAGACCGTACTTAAGGTTTTTCTCCCCTACTGGATGACGTGTCAGCCCAATCGGTGGATAAAACTATTATATTTACTTATATTTACTGAGTGAAAAGCAGGACGCCACAGCAATTCAGCCTAGCGGGTGGTTGGATTTCTCTGGCACCCGAGTGTTCTTTGAGCTAACGAACAGGAAACCGATCTGTTGTGGTGTCCTTTTTTGTTAATGGTATGTAGATGTTTTGTCCTGTCTTGCAGGCAACCATCGTCGTTTAGGGTGGTTTTCTTCGCCGAATGGATTGGCATTATGCTTCTTAATCGCCCATCAATATTTTCCATTTAAAATTTGTTCTACAATGGTTATGCCTGGAATTCTGGATTTCTGGATTGCCAATGCGTGCTCATTAGTCAAAGATCAACGTTTGGTGGCAGTAGGTAAGGGGCTTTGATGGCATATTTATGCACAAAGGGACATCACGCAACCGTTGACGTCCATTTGCATATGTTTGTTAAGGACACTGTTCCATTAATCGCTGATGAGTTATTTAGCTTGTCCGTAATGTCGTCCTTCGTTTTGGAAAGTTCTTCTGACTCACAGTAGAGGCAATTAGTCTCGGTTATTGGGATTTATGTAATAACTCTACCGCTCTCTACATGCTATCACGAACAGTATTGCCTAAGATTGAATTGCGTTTCCACAGTCCCATATCCCTTAACCCCACATGTAAAACCAGAGCGTGTAAGGCAGCATTTCATCTCTTACCGTTAGCTCACGATTCCTGGCTTGTGAAAGTCACTTAGAGGCAAGATAGCCGGCATGTATTGAATATTTACTCAATTTGTCCCTCGAAATTGGTAATAACTCTTCACAAAATACGTTAAACTATAATGACAAGGAGAGTAGAGCTGATTATCTTAACCCATCGGTTGTGATACAAGACAATAAGTGAACAGATCTGCTTTTCGTCAACAGAATGTTTGCTTTGTTTGCAGTGAAATGACGATGATTACAAAATAAAATCATCTGATTGGTGGAGCAGAAAGTTTAACCGTCAGTAGCCAACATTTGCTAAGTACAGAGCACATCCAGAAGACTGACCGCTGGACAACATGACCTATATTTCTTCTTAACACATGAGACTCTTATTGTATTCTGAAGGCAGTGTTATGTCTTTAGAAATAATTCACTGAAGTGTTTAATTTTTCTATAGGTATTCTAAATAATAGCAGGTATTGTAATTAATTTTAACATTCTTTTTTAAGAGAGTATTATTTTTAAAAAAGGTATCATTAAATCATGTTGTTACGTCAGTTAGTAAACTATGGATTTACTCCATCCGCTTATTGCAAATATATATTTAATGTTTATTTCCGTACAGAAGGGCATAAATGTATTAGTTATTTATCTGCATAACTCAGTGATTGGAAACAACTTATGACAAAAGTTCACGGCTTAAGGTGTGATGAGCAATTCATTCTGATGTCGTTCCTTAACAATTGTACGTCTAAGATCTGTACGAAATTTATATTTTTATATTTATGAAATTAGCTTACCTTCGTAATTGTTAGACCCCTGATATTCTGATCTACCGTATACGCTTTATTAGAGTACATTTGACACGAGTTAATCCGATATGTTAAAAATTAGGTTGAATTGCAACGTGACAGGAATTTCAAGTGCATTAGCAAAACAAATTCGTTGAAATTTGCGCCAAATAATGCAACTATTTTCACAATACATTGGCTTCTGTACAATTGTATTGTTCGAAAACTTTA
>JAVFBZ010057485.1:0-24833 GCA_032466195.1 Katharina tunicata | reverse complement strand
CGATCAAAAAGACGCTCGGCAAATTTCACAGCACTTTATTCTAAAAATATTTCTGCGATTAATTTATCATTCATTTTATTCGATTGTTTCATAAATGCTTCTGTGGTTGGATGGAAGCTTCTTGTGGTCTAGTACTCTCTGAGCTAATAGGCAACAGCAACCAGATTTGTTGTGGTGTCCTGTTTTTCGTCTTGTAAATGTATGGTGATGACTTCTATTTTGTCATCGTGGTCTATGGTGGTTTCCTTCACCGATCAGGCTGGTGAGTAAAATAACCTTAAGCACTGCGTAAAATCCCAATCAATCAAATCATAAATACATATATAACGTTACTGAGTAAAACTGAATAAAATTACATTATCACATTTTACTGGGTTTACTTTTCCAATTAAAGTGATAAGAGGAATATCCTTGAGCACGGCGTTAAACACCAATCAATCAATCAAACCAATTAAAGTATCCAAAAGTCACTAGGGCACCTCTCCACTCCAAACACATTTTCCAAATAAACGGCTGCATCTACATTCCTCATGACATCGCCTTTACAACGTCGACATTTCATGTATCCACAAGTCACTAGGACACCTCTTCACTCCAAACGCATTTTCCAAATAAACGGTTGGATCTATTTTCCTCACGACATCGCCTTTACAACGTCGACATTTCAAGTATCCACAGGTCACTTCGGCAACTCTTCACTCCAAACATATTTTCCAAATAAACGGCTGCATCTGTTTTCTTCATGACATCGCCTTTACAACGCCCACATTTCAAGTATTCATACTACATTTTTCTCGACTGTGTGTGTCACCAACATAATAACACGCCAATTGGTCAATTTTTAAGAACATATTTTATTTACTATCAAACACTCCCAAACCAGGTGACAATCTTGTGTTATAACAGAATGAAATTAGTTATTTGAGAACTGGGAAGAAATTTTCATCAATTCCATTTTTAAGTGCAGGTTTAGTTAAATTTTTTAGATTATCTGAAAACTAAACATTCTGCCAAAATATTTTAAAGAGGTCTAAAACTTATTTATGTATTACCTAAATATCAGGTGAGCAGATATTGGCCCGTCTCCATTACGTTGAATTGATATATAACCCACTTTAAAACTTCACTGCTATCAAAATATATTGAATGAACCTAAATTTAAGCCGGTAATGTCACTTAATGTATTCCCCACATCTGTTTCGTGCACTGATCTCGGATATTTTAAACGTTAAACAGACCTTCAAGTTAAAATCCTTTATAGTGGCCACGGTTATAATGGGATATTGTTTGCCGGCTTGGACGGTAATATAGCGACAAAGTTGGACAACCCCTTTGAAAATGTTGAAATCGTTGTTGAAAAAAGCGAGCATTCAGTATATATGGTAAGGTCAAGATACAAAATGGAAGATATCGCTCTATGAGCATGTGAAAAGACAACTATTAGATTAGTATAGCTACAGATCTGTCCAACTAAAAATATGTATGATGTGCACGTTGTACAGATGTTGCGCGCCACGTATACCGCATGTTGTACAGATGTTGCGCGTCACATATCTTGCACGTATACCACATATCTTGCACGTATATACCGCATTTTAAATGCTTTGTTTAGTTCTTAACACTACATTTGAAGTGTCAAAAACCTGTCGCACTGCTGTAACAATTTAAACAAAACTGTAATTTATTCGCGGAGTTTTCGATTTTGAGTGACATCTTGCTGCTCTCGTTGACATTTCCTTTCAAATTTTAACAATGCGCATGTTACACGGTCCCCTGGCTTGTAAGTGTTGGACAAAAAATAAAATATTTTATTAATTTTTTTTTTACCGTTATGCGTGTTTACTATGTTTGCGAGACATACACAAACGAGAAAAAAAGAGTAAAGAAATACGTTTTTAGAACAAATTGAATTTTTCCCTACCTTATTATAGATCTATCTCTCTATATCGAATGTAAAAAAAAGATGTCTTTACTTTTCTTCATTTTTCTTGATTGTGTATATGTCGATACATAATAAACATGCAAAACGGTACAAAATTGAATAACACATTTTATTTACTATTCAAGTGTCCTTACTGTCTGTCCATAATTAAAAGTCAGGTTACCGTGGAATATTAATGTATAACATTCTCAGAGTTTTCTCTCTTTATTGACCAAGTAAAAGCCGGCCGGTTCCAACAGGAAATTAATACATTTAAATAGCAACAAAAACACACAAAATACAAGACAATGAGTTCAAATCAAGCTTTCCTTTTAATTATAACAGAAATGTATTGCACGAACTATAATCATTTCAATTAACATTCGTGATGCTGCATGATGATATAAAAAAAAAAACATGATCACATTTAAAATGATTGTGTTGAACACTACATAAGTTCTAACAAATATGGAAATAAATCTATATCTGTGCACATCTTATTACAATAAGCCACTTAACTGATTTCTCCCACACAGACATTATTTGATTTCTTCTCAATACTGTAGCCCTTATTGGTTAGACAGGTTAGATTTGCCTCCGATATGTATTGGATTTTAATTTAGGAGGTTATTCTTTCACGTATCCACAGTCACATACTCTTTGTCAGATTTGATGGGAATTTGTTTATTTCCATAGTCAGTATTGATTTGTCGGGATATATATTTCTCCATACAATATGATTTAGGAGATTGAATTTCTTAACCCATATGTAATTTCCTGGGTCAATTAATAAAATTGTGACCAAATGTCCCTCCCATAAATTGCTGGAAGTCACTGCTTTAAAATTTATACTGTAATATAATCCTGTAAGTAGCCCTGCTCAAATACAACTCAAAATAACATTAAAGAAAAAGAACATTACAACAAATAAAACATAGAATAACAAAGATGAAATGAATCCATTAATTACTGAACATGACAATAACTGAATGTATGATCAGAACTATGTACAATGTTACATGAAACCTGAAGTAAATGTCAATCCTGTTGACGTGAAATGAAATCATTAACACACAGCAGCTTCAGTCTAATAGTTTCTGCCTTGCTATATAAAATTGGTCATACTAAGCGTTGAACTGTTAATATCATCATTCATAGTTGGGAGAAAGTAATAAAGGAACTGTAAAAAAATATATAAATAGGTTCTAGTATTTGCCGTCCAGATGTCACGTGTTTAAACCATCGAACGTTTTTCCTGGAATCTTTTTAGAAACAATTAAATTAGGAATTATTAGTATAGACTTAATTAAGTAAGAATATGTGACTGTATATGTTTGATTGACGGTTAACAGCGATGTGACAAATATCATCAGTAAAGTCAAATACCCCTCCCCTCTCAAAGAAAAAGGGATTGTCAAAATATCAAACGTCTTTCAGTTGAAACAAGATGAATTGTTATTATGATAGATTATGCCATATATGATCAACAGACTAAACGTGTCTAATGTTTGCTGTGCTCGCTCTAAGTGCTTTTATGTTTGGCGTTTAACGTCGTTGCCAATGGTAACCCCAATGTTAATGTTAGGTTGGAAGTGATCGTCCTTGATACACAAACCGAGGATAACATAAGATTACAAGAATGACACATTATGCAGATAAACCATTTGTAATATAACAATGAAGTTGATACAGGAATCACGAAAGGTGTAGAAATGGTTGTTGGAAGGGATGGGCGTTACAGAATATAGGGCTGCATGAACAATACAATGTAAATATGAACGTCACTCTGTTTTTTGTCTTTCTCGTAATTATAGAAAGTATTATTGTTATAATAGACTATGGTCGTCCACACTTATGACGACCTGGAACAACGAGCGATGCGCCTATTATTACTTATACCTCTCTGGATATTAATATTTACATCATATATCGTAAGTCATATATCAAATTATTTTACAACAAATGAGATTTACTTCCTTACTCAAATCTCAGACAAAAAAATATTATATTTATTGCAATGAAGTTATTGAGAAAAAAAAATTGAAGGAAACAAGCCTTACTAATGAAAGTTTATCACGTTTATCATTATGAGATTACAACACACTGAACAGAACATGCCCTCCGAGTTAACTTATGACAAACTTGGATATGTTCATGGGGCCTAATATATTCCCATTTAGATACTTGGTACATATCAACATTGTTGGAATAAATATTCATTAGATAAACATGAATATATATATATTTATATATATCTCGATATAGACCGGTTTTCCATTTGTATTTTACATAAATAATGGCAATAGTTGGGCAAACGAAAGAATGTTGGCGGACAAGGTGACATTTTGTCAAATTTAACCATGGACAAAATCAGTGCCCACAAAATCTCCATTACCAAAAACAAGTATATCCACAGATACTAATTTAGGCACCAACCTCGCAACTCGTTTACCCAGAGATGCATACCAATACAATGAAAGTCCACTTTTATAACAGTTTAAAGAAACGTCATCTGAGTGTTGGGTAAACCTTAGTCAACTGTGTAGTTATCTGACACTGGCGAGCACCAAGTATGATTTAGTTAGCCGTAATTCACGACTTAATACAACCACTGCCTGACATCGACTCTTTGAGGTGTCGATGACTATCCCGTTATACTCACGGGATAGTAAGTACTATCCCGTTGACACCTTGCCAAGCAAAGTGATTTCCATTCTTTACCGAGTAAATTTATATTCCTTAACCATGGCGCACTTTCAGCGGTCACTACCCATTGAATGATAAGGTAGCTATGTTACAACAATACGTACCATACTTAATTTGTCTGAACAACGTTTTAATACGATGCGAACAAATATATTATGAAGGCACATCCCAAGTTGTAGCCCCTGATCCTATCACTCACGTATAACCATGGCAGAAGTTGCTAAGCAACAGTCAGAAATGTTGACACAGATTCGTATTCAAGGTACTTCAACATTTCCTTAGCTAGTTTACGTCAATGATGGGGGTTTTCCAATATCAACTAATATATGCGTGAATAGAGGGGTATCTTTGATAGAGATGAGATTGTAGTTAACACTGTTCAATCCGTCAAAATTAAATCGTCTAACACCAGTTCGTAAAAGTCGACTCCTGTAAAACAAAACAAAAAAAGAAAATGTAGAACAATATGAAAGTCCATCAAAAACAACATCATTCTATGACAAAGAAAATGTATTACAGTTACTACAATAAGCTTCTTGTGCCAATTGCTTAGCTACCAATGGGCATGAACGTTATATGCCGGACAAGATCAAATGTTCGGGACCCGATTGCTGGATAAAGATATCGTTTGGTGACATCAGGCCATGATGAAGAATCTAAACATCTAAATCTAATCCTATCTTATTAGTAGGTCTACTATGATGAAGTATTTGAACATCTAAACATCATCCTAGCCTATTAGTAGACCTACTAATCAACTAGGATGAGATTTAAATGTTCAAATACTTCATCATGGCCTGACGTCACCAAACGATTTCAACACCTCTTTGAGCCACCAGTACATGTTATCATTGATCTAGTAGCATTACTCATGAAGATCAAGTAATAAAGTATCGGTATGTAACGATAGCATGTAGACATCACAGGGCGTGATACAGGCTACAGGGAATGACATGATGGACATCCCAAACAAACAACTTGTCTGCCTAGCTCCAGGAGTGCGAGGGCAGCAGAGACCTTCCACCGACAATCCACAACCGATATACGGTGACATTTCGTTTAAATCGACAAAAAATTTACTTTCAAATACCGAGAGCTGCCTTAAACTTAATAAAGAAACAATATATGGACCTATGACAACTGTTGATGAATAGAATCTTAAGCTGAAGCAAGGGTTTATATTATCAGCTTATCGTCTTCCCCACAAGAGTCTCTCTCAATGATACAATTGGCCTGAAAACAGCGACAGGCACACATACAAACCTTTTCTTCCAATCTGTAGGAGTCCTTTTTTCGTGTTTAATCATTTTATATCGAGCTACTTTTGACGGCGGCCGAGTGATCTTCAATCCAACATGAATTATTCTGAAGAGAAACATGAACATTTTGTAAAAGGAAAGAGAGAATAGTAGACAGTCCTATTCCACAAAATAATCATATTTATCTGTATTGAGTATTAGTGACCAAAAATAACTTAGGCTTGAACACATTCTGGAACAATACCGTACATTTATGTCGAGGCCAGAATGCTTCTACACCTTTGTTAACAGCTTATTACGTCCTCTGACTATTTATATTTGTGTTTTATTTTGGTGTGATTAATGGTTTACTTTAACGGCACGACATCCATTAGTCCAATTGGCCAAGGAATCATATGTGACAAGAACAGCTTCTATGTTCCTCAACGTTATATAACGGCTCCGTTTATAGAAATACTTTGTGCTGAGAGATAATAGGGTGGCTATTAACGCCTGTCGTGTAGATCAGAGAAGCAGTTCGTTTAAAAGAAGAATAAAAATGATCTGGTTGATGTTTTACCTAAAAGCCAAATCATCATCCTCAGCTCCCCAACCCCAGTATAAATTGGAATAACCGTTGACCATTTGGAAATGCTCAGTGCGCATGCTCAACACACCACCCACTAGGTAATCGTAAGGAACTCTGGAGAAGAAGAAAAAACAGAAGTGAAAAAAGTAAGCATGGCGAGTACGTAATTACAAAGGTTCCCTACTACGCCGTGTTCAAAGCAGCATACTATATAACAGCTAGATAAATGGCTCAGTGTATTAATTTAACACAAACACTAAGATATTTCACTAACCAATTAACAGTACAAAATAGCATATACAATAGGATTGGATTTTATCTGGGTGAGATCAAATCTGGATGAGATCAAATCCTTTGGTACCCAGAGTAGCAAATCAACCAGAAAATATCGGAAATGTTTAGTATCCGAGCCAGGCATAAAGATACTTAAAATGTAGTGGTTAAAAGAAGGATGTGTCTTCGGAATCCAATTTAACCAGAGAAGGACAAATAACTAAAAATTATGTAAGTTCAGACAGCTGAGAAGATCGCGCTGCAAAACTACGTGATAACTTCGCGATTTTGCCGTTTTTGTACCGAGAGGGCATGTCCTATTCTAGATTGCTTTCAGTCAGTTCACATCATCGTACACCACGGCACGTATATTGATTCCCCCCCAGCACAGACTGCTTTGAAACCGAACGCCCTTGGATTGATGGTTTTTACACATTTCAACCCAAATATTTTGATTTGAAATAATATGTTTGACTCCATGCAAATAAATTGAAACCGAACCCGCTCCTTTCGTTTTTGTTTCCATGTCTTTGCATTTTCTTTTCAGGACCAAGTACGCCCGATTGAAAGCCTTTAGTTTTTATGGTAACTACGGAGCATAATATGTCTAAATTTTCCATAACTTAATTTAATTAATGGTTCACGGTGAATTAAGGGAATAGAAGAACAGATATCCCAAAGTACCAATTCCAATTAGCTGATTTGTTTTAACATATCCAACTCCCAAACCAATCGGCGCCGTGTACTGTAACAGCTCTACTAATGGATGGATGCCGTAGATTCCCCACAACCCTTTCTGACATGAACCTGGTTTAGATCTTTATCTCAATTTGCCCGTGTTTTGTTTGCAATTAAGTAGTATGCAGATCCCAAACATAACACGTTTAGAATATAAAAACAACTCTGGAAGTAAACATTTTAACTTAATTCAGAAACTGTTTTTCCCAGTACTAAGACAGCATGAATATAAACTTGACACAAACTGCCGTCTTAAGAAAAAAAGAAGCCCCCAAAATTCTAAATATCGTTGCTTAAATGAAACCAGAGACATGGGGCTTCAAACAAAACGTGACACGAGGATTTCAAATTGTATTTTGCGTTCGTTATCTACCTAACTGACCAAACCGATCAAATAATATACTGTTCCATGCTCAATGTGCACGGATTTGAAATTTTAGAATGACAACCAAAGACTCTGAAATTAAATAATCTCACAAAATATGACATACTATCAGGAAGCTTCATTTCGCCTGTCCACGCTTTTGAGAGATCTTGTTACGTATGTCGTGCACACGGCTATCCACATCCGCGTCAAGCCTAAATCCCCGTAATCATGAGAGAACGGTTCCTGATGGCGCGATCTTTCTCGCTTAATCATGTCAAACATATATATATTTAAATTAAGATGCGGAAATGTGAGGCATTCACATACCTAACTGTTTACAAGGACCGATCAAACAAACTTCTTTTTTTTTAAATTTTAGTTAAATTTACATTTTAGTAGTTAAAGGATGCATATGTTATAAGGACTGCATGAAACACATTATTTATGGCTCAAAGGACAAATACATTTTCATATATTTTTAGTAAAATTTACATATAGTTAAAGGATTCATATGTTATAAGGACCCATCAAACAACTTTTTACGGCTCAAGGTAGCAAATACATTTTCAAATAATTTAAGCCAACCTGTATTGCTAACTGTTTGCGTTGTTCACTCAATGTCTTAACTCGATTTAGGTTCATTACGCGGGTGGTCAATAAATGGTCATAAATCATTATGAGTATATTTATTACGTAACTTTCGCTTCCTGCTGTGAAAAATTACATATGCAAAGACTTGAATGGTGGGTCGATTTTTTGTGGAGCAATCATGACTAAACGTGCAGTGGGGAAAGACATGTCTGTATAACCGGAGACACCACTGACAGGTGCGTGTCTACCTTATATTATTGTATTCACTCCTGTATAGCGATGCACGCTTTTTCGCCTTAATAACACCTTAATAAATTTACACTACTTTGTTTTTAGGGAAAGGCGCAATATGCACGACTATTTTTAACATTATTTGACAATTTAAACAACAAAGAAAACACGTGGCATGAAAGCTGATGGAGTTAACATCCACATATCAAGTAAGCGAGGATACACAAGCGTTAAAATGTTAAATTATTCTCGAGGTAGTTTTAGGTGTTTTGAAAAATAGGTGATGCTTCACAATATGAAGACTGAAATTTAAACATGTCCGACTGTTTTATCTTTATCTGTTTTACAAAATACAGCAAATCACTTTCTGACATTTGTCAAATCCTTTGTGGCTCATTTAGATAAGAACTCTGGACATCATACACCTTCATTAAGGCTACCATGGACATAATATTCCTAATCGACGGAAAGCATGCAATAATGTGATTATGTCACTAGCATAAACATTTTCGTTTATAAAGTGCAGGGCGGTGATAAACTTACTTGTAGTCCATCTCGTCTATAGCTACTGACATATGCCGAGGTTGTACTGGGCACGAGTACATATTACGATCATCTTCCGGTATGAGATCGACATCGTGAAAGACAAAACATTGAAAATCATATAATTTAATAGCTTCCTTAAAGGCGGCATTCATGATCCGAGCTTTGTTGAAAGTATCATTTCCAGTCTGAAAGTAAACAGAACAACATACAAGTGTCATTATAACGATTTCAATAAAATCTTCGTCTTTACAAAAATTTAATCATTCATAACGAAACACGGCAGTTTTTATGTTTTATTATTCATCAATGTTCATCAAGTTGAATGTGAAAAGTTGATGTAAGGACGGAGATGAATTTGAACTTTGACAACCTAAACTCTGGTATCACAGCCCTAAGTTAACGCTTGAATCGATTATCTTTGCCTCTTTAACTGACCTTTAGAGACATTCGACGGCAATCTTTTTTAATTGCCCCTAATTTTATGTGTTTTTCTTTTTACTTTTCCTTCACAAAAATTTGGTTAACAAGTCAAGTCTCCAAATAAGATAACAATTCCTACGTATGATAGACCTTAATGCGCTGGAATGTTATCCTTATCTCGTTGCTTTAGTTAGCAATTACAACTCATATTGAAGGCCCCCTTATGTTTATCAGGTGTTCTAGCTCAGGAGGAGAACCCCATGATATTGTTTTCCAAATGAAACCCCACTCTTCAGGTAGGGATTAACTGACGAGATACTGGTTGGTATCCCGTATAATAACAGTGTGACATTGGTCGGTGTGCTGCCGTCAATACCCCAACTCTACAGACAGCAACGCCGGGTTTGTTTTCTTTACACGAGTTATTTCAGTAATTGGCATTTCGTTTATCACGTGGAATATTTGGATAACGGCCTACGATAGTTTATCAAATCCCTGCCCACCTTGGACCCCTAATGTTAATAAGGCTAGAGTTTCAGGTTTTGTCCGCAAGCGATGTCTAGTGACACTAGACGAAACAGATAACCATTTTGCTAATGCATTCCATACGGAAATATTTAACTTTGTGTTTGCTTTCGGATACAAAACTAATTGCAACTGTAACACTTTTAATTTGTACGGTTTTGAATTTGTTTTTTTTAAATAAGTTCCATTGAATTTTGCGCATCACTGTACGGCTATACACTCACACAGTTAACAGTCTAGTATCACTTCCCATTTATTCCCTGCTTTCATTTTCAGATGTACACATCGTAAGGAAATCTGTTAATACAAGCGCTCACAGTCGATGGACTGATGTAATGAACGTTTCTATGACTTTTCATGAAGCCGAATAACTATTGTATTGACGTATACAGTAGTTGGTACAAATTAGGAGTTGATAGGGTCATTTAGAGTAAATTTCTGCCCGAGGAACTTGATCCCTGGATTTATTAAGTAAGACATCAACATCCCAAAAGCGATGACAACCGTCTGTTGACAAAATCCTGATCTACCTACTGAGAGACCCTTGTTCTACAAAACTGTCAGAAATGAGTTAGCTTTGATAGATAATTAGCTTTCGGAAGGCACGTATCTCTCCCACAAAACCATTGTGCTTCGCTGGGTATCAAACAGTCACATTAATTTGGGTACGCCATTTACGCCAGTTTAACCGAATTGCCATGGCAGTTCAACCTGACATTAAGACATTGTGTTTTTGTTTTTGATTTTCATTTCATAGTTGACAATCAAGTACGATTATAGAGAAATGATTTATCCTAAACAAAGTGGAGTTGGATGTTCCTGGAAGAAGTCGCATGGATTATATTGACGATCAGTTACATTAATGGCGTCCTGTTATGCAGTTCTACGTGGTATTTGATACATACTCATGCATGGGCTGGTCTACCCAGCTCAAGCATAAATCACATATTTCCCTGATGCTAATCATCCAGAACATTTTGAGGACGAACAGTTTCTCCCTCTGCAAACTCATGCACATAGCTACAGCAGAAGGAACGGCGTAATATCCCACAAATGTAGATTGATACTAATGAACGCATCTTGGATTTATTTATTTTTGTAAGTGTCCAGACATAACTTTGTTGATTTCCAACTTTTCGGTCTATTTAAAAACGGCCTTAGCAACTAAACCGAAACGTTGCTTATCAATAATATACCCTGAAGTTGAAAATCCATAAAAGTTATTGGTACGTCCCCCAGCTTCTAAATGCCACTTAAACAAGTAAAACGTAGGTTATTAAGGAGTTTAAGTCAAAAATTAGAGGAACGCTTGGTAAAAAAAAAAACCCTCTGTACTCGGCTCTGCTATCTCTGAAACCACCGGTTACTATATATCTCTTATAATCTCAATTATATCATCATGTCCACGAGCCTGTGTGACACTTTTGATTTTTTTTTTACACATACGTCCTATGAAACGAAAACCGTTGGTATACATGTCAAATCCCGTCACACGTTAGCCTTTAATGATTTAATGCCTAGTTTGATTCCAAAGCGTATAATGATGTTAAGAAGGCTGAGCGAGGTTGATCAGGCCCTACTCTCTCGTCAACAAATGACCTCCTTTTTATACAACTGTCAGCAATCAACGTGTAACCATGGCTATTCAAACAAACCACAGACAAAAAGCAGACACATGATCAATTCAGCTTACTTAGACGTAACTAAAATGATTATTAGAAAGAACATCATGTCTGTAACCGTTTAACCTTTAGATCCACACAAAAATATCATGACTTGCATGCACCGACTCAATAAGAAACCACCATACATTAAGTTTCCTCGTTAATTTGAAATTGGCGATATTGAGTGTTTTCATTAAAGGCTGAACGGAAATTATGTATTTATAATGTAATACTCATATCTTTTCAAAACCATTATGGTGCTGCAGGCTGAGAACAGTAACGTACATAATCGCAATATCGTACAAAAAAAGGAAAGCTCATCAGCCTCAAGCGCAAATCACATTAATTCTCTAATTTCCCTGATGAAAACATCCGTAACATTTTCAGAACAAACAGTGCTAGCTATGTTGCTTCAGAAATATATTTAAACGAAAGAAATAGACTTCATACATTGTGAAATTTAACGAAACAGAACTTTTAATAACGTCCTGCGGTACTAGTTTTCAGCAAGAAATGAAGCATATCAATATAAACTTCGACATTTAAAAGAAATTTAGAGCTTAATTTATTAGTTTTGTTGGCTTTTAGATCAATGTGAATTCGACACGAAGTATATATGCAGGAATATAGCATATTAAATTACCTACAAAATAATTCACATGACTTAGAAAATGACTTCAGGCACCCATGAAAGTAATTTCATTCTTGCCAACGGGAATAAATATATTGAGGATAAGACAAAGTCGATGATTACAAAAAAAAGCTTTAAAATCTTTAATATCGTCATCAAAGGAAGCTGAGCTGACATTAAAACTAAGTTAAAGTAGATTATAGAACTGCTACAGGCAATTATATGTGTACTTTCACTAATAGGCGATATGGTTCTAGGTGTATGAAGAGTGCCCTACATGCACAAGGTTTGGTTGTTTCTCTGTTTGTAAGATCCCTGTAAACTCACCAGATAGGATTCAGTCTCCGGAAAGCTTTCGCGTCACATTTGCACGCGCAAGATCAAAACAGTGACATATAATGTGTGATTTGGATACGGGTATCTTAGAGCTGTTATCATATTGATTGATTGATTGATTGATTGATTGATCGATTGATTGATCGCAGTTTTAAGCCGTACTTATTATCAAACTGACAAGTGGAAACACCTTGAAAAGAAAATGTTACAAGGCCGTTAGGTGAACCTGTATAGGCTTGCATCAATGGAGGAAAATTAGTTTTTTTTTATCATTTTACGGATTCTGCTAAACTAAGCATTAAGGGATTTCTTATTATCATTTTCTATTCAACATGATTTTATAGAAAATCCTTACATTGCAAAACACAGAGGAATTAATACAGATTATCAAGAAAAAGCTATTGTGGATATAAATATATCATCAATAATTTCCGAGTTCATAAATTCCAGTGACGTGCACAATATTTATACATTATATATACAAGGATATAATGAATCTATTTCTAGCTGTTACTGGTTGAGATTAATGGGATAATCTTTATTTATAAATATAATTAATGACCACTTTACTTATCAAACCTACGAAGTAACTTATATCCTTTTATTAAAATAGAAAAAAAACAACAATACATTATATGTCATAAGGAAGACAGTTTTGGCCTTTTTCATTTTATGCTGTCGTGTAACGGAACTAGATAGGCTATGAGGCGAAGGCTGCACACATAAATGGTGGGCCTTCCTCGTCAGATATAACCTCGCATTCTTTAATTATTCCATATAAGCTAAGTGTCCAAGCACGTGATACTTTAAATATCACATAATATTATGTTTATATAACTGATATTCGTGTAAGAAGAAATGAGTATTCAAGACTACGTTAACACCATTAACCTTCAAGTAGCTCAAATTAATTTACAATAATTGAGAACATATCATTAATAAACGTCGCATTGTTCTAAGTTTGTATATACATGTACGTCTCCCATAATGAGGTTTTTCACGCAGGGTCAATTAAGAGTCAAGGTCTTAGGTGTATCTGTCTACAGTATGAAACATAACGTATTCATAAAGATATTTAGAGTTGGTGAATGTATTTGCGTGAAAAGAAATATCGCCTTCACTATATAATGACGTGAAAGCAATACACAAAAGGACAAGTAAAAATTGCATGAAATAACAGACAAGAAAATACTTGTCAAAGAGTTTTCAGACTCATATAAGCCACGGTCACATGGGCAAAAACTCAAAGGGTTAATACATTTAGAACGCGGTTCGCAGTTTGCTATTCGCTACTCGAATAGATCAGTCAGTATTTTCACCGCTATACAGATAGACGCCAATGTTGCAGTTATTCATGTTTTAAGTAGGGACATTATGACCAGATGTCATCCTCTAGTACACCAAGTCGTCATTTTATCGTAAATATCGTTTTATTGCAGTTCCCTGAACAGCGCATCGCTGTCATGTTCTTTCCAACTGGGATTTCATTTCTTATCAGCACAAATTTAAGCGGAATCTGTAACACTTAAAATGTTAACTAGTATGCGGAGTAGGTGCTAAACTAGCGGAGGGCATATCAATATTCTCCAACAGCTTTCAGGAATGAGTAGCGTTACCACCTTTTAACATATTAAATTTACCATTTGTTTGATTGGGGTTTTACGCCGTTTTCAAGGTTATTTCGCTAAAATGACGGCGTGTCAGCCCGATTGGTGAACCACCATAAACGACGCTGGCAACATGCAAGATAGGACAAAACATTTACATAACTTTAACAAAACAGGACACCGTAACAAATCGGCACCCTGTGCCCCTTAGCCCAGAGAGCACCGTGCCGGGCACAGGAGGCTCCCACCCAACCACCCTCCGTGTTAAAATTAAGGCAATGGGTTATAACAGTCCTGCGTTTTCTACTTTTCGCCAGTTATAATCCATGGAGTCCAGTTCTAACGTAAACGCTTTCAAATGAGAGGCTTTAAATGAATCTTCTTGTATATATAGAGCGGGAATTGTGTAGCCCGGTTGGATTCTTGTGAATGGCATTTTGATCTGTACCCGCTCAAATTTAAAACAACATTTAACATGTCCTTGTAATAATAGGCCGACCTTCTGGAAGTCACAAAGGAAAAAGCTTTTGCCTAATTGAAGAAAGTCGTGGGTCTGATATAAACTAATATAGCGATTAGGTATCTGGTACTATTGGATAGCTACTGAAATCCCATGACGGACGCATTTGGCGTTATATCCCAATTAGCATTCGCTGTCCATCATTTGTTATTACTGATCGCCAGTACAAACTTTTCGCCAATTTCTAAATGTCCACTTTTATTGCCAATCCATCAAGTTTCGTTATGTCAAACAGAGCATGGTAGCGAATCTCGTCCTCGCCTTTCATAGTGCATAACTACATGTAATAGTGTGCTCTCTTTTATCATGAATCTGAACTTAATCTGTCAAATCGATTTGTAAGTTTGATTGGGGTTTTACGCCGTACTCGAGGTTATTTCATTTATATGACGGCGTACCAGCCCAATCGGCGAAGGAAACCACCGTTAACGACGCTGACAACATGCAAGACAGGACAATACATTTAAAAAACAGGACACCACAACAAATCGGCATCCTGTGCCCCTTTACAAATATAAAATAGCAGTCTTGCTAGTCACAGGTGTGACTAATTAATAGAAGCCATATATAGTACATACCACTGGAATAGTTTTATTGATTGATTGAGGCTTGACACCATTCTTTAGGTTATTTCACCTATATGTAGGCGTGCCAGGCCAATGGGAGAAGGAAACCAATTAACATAATCTCAACGCAATACATTTACAGGACGTAAACAGGACACCACAACAAATCTGCTTCTTGACGACCAGAGAGCACCAATCCACAGGCAGATCCCACCAAGCACCCGCTATACACGAATAACGGTCTGAGATGAACAGCATGTCGATATTTTAACATATAACCTGTATAAGGTAATGGACGGTTCACCTTCCACAAGTCTTGCTATTTGAGATGTTAGTTCCTTTTGGGTAAGGGTTAAGTGTTACAGATTCCGTTATTTTAGAAAAACGCCTTTCGAAAGAACAAGAACGACATTCACTAAAAACATATTTTCGACGGTGTAAAATACAGTGAAACTTGAAGACTTCGTGTTAATGCTTCCTCTTTGAAAGTTGTCATGATAGAAATCGGCTCAATTGTGGTTTTAAATGTGGGTAAGTATAACAAGCATAAGGACTAGTTGAAGCTAAACCATTCGTTACGTTAAGTTTCGCGCTTGTATACACCAAAAAGTCCATATGATGATCCGGATTTAATGTTATGAATATTAAGCTAAAATTTACGTTACAAACGCTGTTCGAAGAAAATGATCGCGAGTCGCTACTTGGCGCTGTGCAATAAAACGAAACATATCTGAAGGCTTGATATTAAAAACAGTGATGGTAGATATAGGTAAGTTGTAAAAGATAAATTTTAGCTGATATTGATCAAAACACTTATGAGACAAAACAGATCCTGTTTTACTTTGTCCGTTGTGCACGAAAGCGAAATTAAAACCTTGGATTTGAAAGCGGTCGTGTTAAGTGGGCAATTAAGATTTTTACTGGTGACAATTACAAGGAACAGCAATCGTGGAGGGAATACTTGTCCACTTTTGAGCATAGGCTATTTATCCCAGCACGTTAATCGCAATTAGATGATATAAACGATATGGCGTTCATTAAATATCCATGTCGACCGCTATGTGTTATTTGAGATACATGTACTGTAGGTATAAATATGTATATAAGGGGTAAAGTTACACATTCAGTAACAACTTTCCCTGGTTATTCCCAACAGCTGGCCGTGTCTCAAGATTCGCTGGGCATTAGTCTCGTTGGTATAGGGCCTGTAAGTCACGCCATGTGATGAGAGAAATTTCACTAAATACAAGCTACTTTTATTTTAAGACATAACATCAAATGGGATGTTAAAAGTGTCCCGTCCAGTCATATAACTGACCCAAAACAAAAGAAAAACCATCCTGAAAGACAGATATTCAAAATGTGCCGCAAAAGTTTTAAGCATGTACCCGTCAGTAGAAGCGAACGAGACCTACAGAGCCTATTGCCGCTAACAGTGCCGTGTTACCGCACATTCATTGATGAACCTTAATGATCCGGCTCTGAAGCGGATGAGAGCGAGAAAATTCTAGTTCATCTTTTCGAACCGTGTATCTTTTTTCCCATTGAACACTCAGGATCCCCATCCTATAAGATATTACCCTATAATATATGGAACTTTTATTGACAAACAATTGAAACTAGAAAATAGGATCTTCCGGAAATGTTTGGTTTTCAAAATGGTGTTCAACACCCTAATTGTGGTTAAATTAATAATATGACGATGGTATCGTAATTTGGTCTACTATACTACATAAAGATGTCAAAACAGATACATACCTGTTCGGTGACAAAGATCCGGAAATTAAGCTCTTGACGTTTTAAAATTGGCAGTAAATGAGACAGAAGGGTAACGAGATGCTGTTCCCTATCTCTATATGGAATGATTATAGCTACACGGTGCCTGGCCACACAGTTAGGTGGACGCCACATCCCACCGAACTGTAAATCAGGATGCTGCCTTAGGACATCCCTTCGAGTCATATTATGAGTATGATTAAAATCCACGAACACTCGGCCCACTGCAATGAGAGAGAAAACAAACAAATTGATAAATAACACGTAAGCGATATATTAAAATGCATATAAAATATTTTTTTAAATACGGAGGTTTTACATGAATAATTTGATCCTGTGTTTATGTTAAACCATTCTATAATACATAATTATATAAGGTTTTAAATTATTTACCAAATAGTTTGAGTATTAGTTCAGTTGATTAGATTAAGTTGAACGTCAGATCGCCAGACGGTGTAGATTGGAAGATGATTAAGATTCTGTAATTCTGTGCTTATATAGCTTGTCTGTATATTACATAAGCCCTCATAAAAGCCACTGCACCTGCAATAAGACACACTCATTACATATGGTACGGGGGAATTCCGTTTATCGCGAGTCTTTTTAAGCCCAGACAAAATTAGAAGTGCGTCAGATGATTTCGAGCACTCCAAGGCTTTACTGCTAAATATAGATAAGGCTAGACATAGCACTTGTAAAAATAAATACAAAGGATGAAGTCTGTTGAAGCAATGAACTGTACGAGGACATACGGCTCACCGCACATTTAGCGTAAAAAGGGTAAATATGGCAAAATAAAGAACCAGTTATTAGTACATTGTTGGTAGGTCCCTGGATGCAGAGAAACACATTTAGATTAAATAGCATTTTGTTCTTAATTAATGTGATTCTTGGTTATTACACCATGGTGAGAAAAGAAACAATTAACAATATTTCCTTTATTTTACCGAACTCGTTTCAGTGCTGTCAGCTAAGTAACTACAGGGAAGAATAACTAAAACCAAAGGTGTTTTACTGTTTGTTTCGGACATATTTACAACCGGCAGACGTTGTTTAACTCTTAAACTCGACTGATTAAAAATAAACCACTAAATTGTTGAATGGGTCCAGATTGGGCAAAAACAATTGTTTTGAAAGCAATGGGAGAATACTTGTTCTTGTCTAATATGTATGTGTGCACAAACCCTAATGCGACAGACAGCTACGGTTACTGCTTACAGGACAATAGTCCGGAAGAGTGCTCATGATAGGTTAATAACGTAAGGTGGTTAGGCCGATTTGTGTTGTATTTCAGGACTTGTAATCTACATAATTATTATCGTAATACATGTCAGAGCCATACTCAGCCAAGACCAAGCAACCGTTCAGACTTCATCATATCCCAAACATACACAGCCTTTTACTAACCCCAATATAGTTTAGCTTAAAATCCGAATAACGCTTGCTGAGAGCATCTGCGTTCTGTTTTCGGCATGAGCCAAGGGGATTTCACATTACCTCAACATTAACCATATTGTTGTCAAATCAAACCACAACACGTACTTATATTACACCCTGGGTCCCGCAATAGAATGCAGATAATATGAAACAAAATGTTAAATATGTTTTCCCAGAAGCGACAATCTGCAGCTATATAATCGAGTGTATGAAAGCTCATGTTGAAGAATTAATCCATTTATTCACATTTTCTATGAATAATCTACCACAAATCAATAATTACATTTTTAACAAAATTCGATTTTTCTTTGTAGAAGGCAAAACAAAAACATAGCCTTACCAACATTATAAATATTTTCAAATATTTATTTGTTTATTGGACAATTCAGGTTTGGAAGCAGATGCTGGACACAATCAAAATGCTGTATTTGATAATATGTAAAACTACCACTAAAATTACGAGTACATCTGTGTTTGTATTTATTATTTCAAAATCAAACAGCTGCACAAACTATCCAGAAATAAAGAGTTATTCGACAGCAGAATACCTTTTATCACAGTGTGTTAATAGCTATACACTTTTATAGTTTACAAACATTGTTGTGTTTGGAAAGGCAAAATACATTGTTTTTTGTTTTTTCATATTTTCGAATATTTATTTGTTTGTCAGTAGAGTAACAGATGCCGGATGCTGTATTTGACAATATGTAAAACTACTTCACAACTTAAGTTACGAGTACATCTGTGTTTGTATTTATAAGGGAAGTTCAAAATCAAAGTTCGAAAACAAAGATTATTCGACAGCAGATTTCCCTTTATCACAGTGTGTTAATAGCTATATAATGTTATAGTATATACACATTGTTGTGTATAGAAAGGCAAAATACCAGTTCCAATGTTAGGCCGATACATTTCACTCTTGTTGGGCTTTTTTTTTTATATGAAAACTAAGTAGATTTTGGACAAAATATTTATTAGGTAAGATATAAATAGCTGAGTTATAATCATGATATCGTTTCCCTGTTTTCTCCAGACCGTGTCAAAAATAGCTCAGCTATGTTGTCCAGTTAGAGTAAATTTTCGAGCTACACCGTAAGTAAACTGCATGGTATATATTTATATCCTGGTCCCCTTATGTAGATTTAACACACACGAGTAATAATAGGTTGGGCTTTCATGCACAGACTAGTACAATTAACTATCGTAATTGTGTTGTAATTTATACGCTTCGCATATTACCTTAGCTATACAAGTGAGTATAAAATGACCAAACTAAATGCAAAGCGGACAATCGAGTCAAAATATAAATTATACATTTATACAGAATTGTAAAAATGGTCTTTTTACATTGGCCTATGTATAATTTTAAAAAACCTGAAAATACCTTCCAGCACAATAATCTACTTAAAGCCTTTTGAAATATCGATTTTTTAAAATTACTAATTAGAGCTTAGAAAATGGGTTGCTATTCTAAATTTTCGACAAATATAACATTTAGAACATATTTTACAAAGAAACCGTTATGATGGTTTCTTTTTGTACAGTTTTATAAACGCAATAGACCCAAAGTGGTCATTAAATAGAAACAAAAGGCTCGAATTGTCCACTCCTTTAAGCAGTAATATATCTAGAATATAATTATCATAATGGAGAGATATTTTGGGTTGATCTATCGCACTTAAAGCACACTGAATCATACTTAGTGCATCAACATATGTATAGGGCAAAGGAACAAAATTGTAATGCATTAGGGTCTAACTAAACGAGTAGAAATACACTGAAGTTCTGTGCTATATTATAAATCATTTCTGCACATGCAGGATTACATGGATCATGGAACGAGAAAACGAGAAACATTACTTAGCAGTCCTTTTTGTTGTAGGATTATTTCTATATTTGACAAAAGCTTATAGATAACAAACAGAAAGTTACTAACACTATCGTATCTCCTGTTTTCATATACCGTCTATGCTTTTGAACAAATTTCAAGGTTGCGTTTAGATTCTTGGTTGACGGGTCCATGACAACAATAATCTAAAAGCATTTACAGAGAGAAACACATAACGTTGTTACGTTGATTGTGTAACTCTTGTTATTCTCTCGCAATTAAATTAAAACAGAAAGAAAACATTGAAAATCACTTACGCAGCTTCGATGGAACGGAATTACATAATGTGTAATTGTGTTTGTTTGTTGTCTGTGGCACTTCGATCGGAGCCTCAGTCAAATGACTGGACTGTAGTTGACGTACAGCGTGTGAAGATTCCATCCGCCTTACAAAGTTCGTTCCCAACAAGGACATTTCTTTATAGTCAGTATAATTTTTGTTTAAAAGGTCGCTTCCTGAAGTAGCCAAGTGTTGGCCTCCATCGTGTAGAAGGTCAATGCTGGCTGCCTCCCGTATGATGCTCGCTATTCTCAAACTATATATCTCGTTGGACAAATTTTTCCGGAATGTTTCAATGGAAGGAATGTTCTGTTTTTTTAAATCGGTTATTAGCCGATCAATTAAGGCAGTCTCCTTGGCTATTTGAGCTGCTTCATTCCGCGCTTCTAAGCGCTTCCTACCTCGTGAGGCAGCTGCTTCTCTAGCTTTCGTGACGCGTTCCACAATATTTTCCGGCGTTTTTCTGCGTCCACCTTTTGGCTTCGATTTCAAGCCACTCATTTCTTTCATAAGGTTCCACTTTTCTTTGTTTAACCGCGTGATAATGTCGCGAAATTTCAGGATTTTACTCTCACGGGTTTGCAGGGTGGGTTTCTGCGTGTCCTCTTTTACATGGAATCGGGACGTAACCATTAGATGCCATATCAGTATTACACATAAAATAGGAATATATCGTGTAGCTACCATCCGCAAATTTACTATACGGGGAATTCTCAAGCATAGGTCCCATAATTTGATATTATTGCACACCGACAGTGTGCTCTTCTGTGTCTCTAAAACTTCTACACGTATATTCTTTTCTGTAGCTCCGACAAAAGCCATCTCTGTAAACAACGTTTTTTTCCAGATGAACTGTATTGCAAAATTAAGAATCAGCTTCTGTGTTAATATTCCACACAACTTAATTCACACAGAACAATGAATTCACATCTTCATGGGAAACGTTGAACTAAAATAACAGTCAATAAACACATATTTATATGGTTATAATGCCCACGCTTCTAACGTCATGATGCTACATGCAGCTGGTTCGCTTGTGCAAACTACAAACGTGGACCAACAGTCAACCAATCGAACAAATACAGTATCTCTAATGTTCATCTTTAGGGCCAATGAAACTGTTTTTAAGCTAATAGTAAATATTACAAAAGATCGATCACTGTGGAACGTAAATGAAACCAAAGAAAAGTCCCAAACACATCTAATCCATTGAATCAGAACAAAATGTTCAATAAAGTGAACAATGAGTATTTATACGCCGTGGTGCCATGCCTTATTACTGCTGAAACCTTATACCAATGGAGAGTTAGCTATATCCCCCATGTTACAACTTTAAGCGTGCATCAAGACAATGGGTATTGTTCCTCAAACGGTATCAATGCATTTCAAGTTGAAACACAGAATCCAATGTAGAATATAGTTCTGATCAATATTAGTGCTTGTAACACTGCCAAATGTTTACGAAGTCAACATTAAATACACATATTTCATCTGGGAAAAGTAGGGAGATATTGTGCGAAATCACAATTGTGGGAAATTAAATGTTCAATGTCCATAAATATCTGCTGAATATCCATCAACCTCCAATTACCGCATTTCGAGGCTTTACGAATGAAAACCTCTGGTATATCTCCGTTGCCTCAATTTCTATACGCCTCTAAAAGAAGAACCTCCGATTAGATCCGTACACAACGACTTGAATCAATAAACAGGTGTAGACAGACATACGTTGTAGTTGTCGCTAAACTTGATCACGGGATTAGCGAGTGTCTCGTGCTGTCGATAGATAGACCACTAACAAGCAGACTACGACGACACTCCCGTGGCAGTGAAAACAATATAACGATAAATGTGTGTGTGTATATATATATAGGCCTGTAGAAACTATCCAGGGGTCATAACCTCTTAATTTATACATGTCATTTATATCCACAATTTAATCAACTATCATCAAAGAGCGTATTTAACTGAATTCCTCATGCAGCTACACTATACCAATGTATCATATATATATAGAGTTTATATAAATGTAATCACGCAAGTCTCCTAATATTCAGTGAACATCAATTATCCTAGAGAGATAATTAGTTCAGGTCATATGTTTGATGAAGGGTTTTGATATCAGTAAGATTAAAAAAACTTTTCAAGAACATTTGTACAAATTTATAGTGGAGGCTCATTAATGTAATTGCTGAGAGATGCTATTCACTTACATATCTGAAAGGGCTACTTCAGTCCAAAGACTCGTATTAAACCTAACATTTTATTTGAAATTGAGAACATGAATTGACAACTGATTGTTGCTTAGGGATGTTTTAGGCGGAAGAGAGAGTGACTGGTGAACATTTTTATTTTGAACATTCCAATTAATCAAGTTATTTAGTGACCCCTACTTGTCTTTCGTGTTAATTTAATAATCTAAAACTGAAAATGTCAAAGTACGTACGTACATACATGTATATTTGAGCTATGTAAGGGGACTTTGAATACATATACACACAGTCACATATTTATATATTAAACACACAGTCTCCCATGGTCGCACCATTTCTTTGTGCATGGTGTCACGAATACATCTACGCTATTTTGTTTCGGTAAAATACATATATGCCATTATTTTCTCACATCGTTCTCACATTCACCAATTACCTAGCCCATCACTTTACACTTTAAACGCGCCCTCTGGCTAAGGTCGGTGTGTTTTGAGCTTATATATCATTCCATAAAAAAATTGAGTTTATATTTATTAACATGTATAAAGATATAATACTGAGTCGTGTTCGTCCAGCACAGGTCAGCAACTTAAATACTACAGGATGGCCTGACATTGATACTGCGGTACTTAGCCTACTTGAGAAATACTGTCTTCCCAACAGATCTAACACTAACATTTCACATAACATGGCAGTGTTTGTACGCCGCGGTCATATACGTGAAAGTACACGGAGTTAAACTTCAATCAAAAAATGCATTTTTAGCCACTTTCGTTTAATTTTCTTGGCAGCAAACAATGTCGTGTGTAACATCTCACGCAGAAATCTTCTAAAACAAAAATAAATCGCCTTGATATCAACAGTAACTTTCTTAATGATGATGTATACGTCAGTCTAATGGCTTTTATTACATTTTATTAGATATAAAAAAAACAAGGACAATATTTCATATATATGACAGAGGTAAAAAAAAAATGCCGGACATTTTGTTTATTCCGCCATTGTTATACGTTGGTGAATTTATTTTTTTTGGATCTGCATTTTTAAAGATGGAGAAGTTATCTGCTATAACAACACAGAAGCCTCGGTTAATAAAAATGCGCACTAAATGTATGTTTATGGCCAAGTTCCTTTATGCCTTTATTCCAAAGAAACAATTCGGGAAGCAAAGGCATATTTCTCTTTTAATTTTTAATTTAAATACTTCATAGAATTTACCAACTTGTTCTATTGAGTAATAAGTCTGCTGAGTACAGTAAGGTTACCCTAAATTCTACAGATGTACAATATCTATGAGGTATTATTTATAAATCAGTCAGACTTTAAGCAAGATCATTATCAGTATGGGTTGATGAACACCTGTATTGAAACAGCTGGGTTACAAACAGACGAAGCAGAGTTCGATAAACCTTACAATTGAGTTTTGTTTGAACAGCCGTATAGAAAACATGTCAGATAAGTTGAAAGGTATAAATGTTCATTCGACAAGAACTTATAATACACGGAAACTCCCCCAACAGGTGGACAGAGAATAAATAAGAAAATTAAAAATGTAAATAGTATTCTAATTCAGTCGATCAGCAAATTTACCAATCCTAGCAAATACATAACCAAAGATAAAATAACTCCAGATAGAATCTGTTGGAAGACGGTATACGTAGCAGCTGGTTACCTCCCTTTAAAATGAAACGTACGTGAAGATAACCCCTCAACCACACTGGTAAACAAACAAACAGGACGACACAGGGGCCCGTTTCCCAAAGCGATCTTA
>JAVFBZ010057378.1:0-27425 GCA_032466195.1 Katharina tunicata | reverse complement strand
TTAGTTTGTTCCCCGACGAAAAAAGCTCTCTCTGGTATGTAAGAGTCTAGCTTACATCTAGTCTTCATACATTTGGAAGACCTGTATGTATGTGTGTATGTATGTATGTATGTATATATGTGTTTTGTTTGCGCAGACACTTTTCAGTGAGAGATCAGTTAATTTGACATAACATGTTTTTATTGAGTTTTTCAAAAAGTCTTCACTGAACAACAAAATAGAAACAAATAATCAAAACCAAGACCAGTTTTGTTGTTTTAATTTATACCTGCTTTACTGAACTTGGATGCATTTTATTAAAAATCATTTACGTAATTCAATGTTTTGGTTTAGTTTTAGCTTTAGTTTTAAAATATAACAATTGTGTTCAAGAGTTCATTTCAAGTACATTTATTGACTGTTTGGAGGAAATATTACTTGTTATATATTTATTACAATTAGTTGTTTCGTCTGCCCTTGATTTCAGGATAAAGTATTTATAGCACATTATATAAAACCACAGCAACTGTAAGTCAAGAAGCTCCTCGTCCCTTTAAAGTTCACATTATGTTTTACAAATTGAAATATAGTCAATTTAAAAAAAAAAAAAGTCAAGAGGGGAGGAGATAATGAGCTGATCAAAATCGACCTAGGTTTATTGAACGGGATTGCAATATCAGTTGATGTACTTAATTAAGACAATGGTCTCTTACAGCTGGTATTATTGTCAACGTGGTATATAGAGAGACGTATGCATGAAGCATCTTCACTAACCTGGGGCGCTAGGGATTCTCTACCGGTACAGACGATACAATTGGTTCTTAATATTGGTATGCAATATTGTTTTCAACACAATATTAATGACTTCTTCTCCATGTATGCTAAGTTGCGCGGCATGCACGGAATGTTCATATCACCCTTGGCATTTGAAGTGTCTCGTTTTTAGCTGCAGTAATATAACGGTAACTGTGATCTGGAAACATGGTTGAAAAAGTTATATCCGCTTAAATCCAACACGTCCTTCAAACGTTACCAAAACGAATAAATTTCCCTTTTGTAGCGGTTGAGACAATGCGTGACATCGATTGGCGAACAGCGAGCTAACCAATAACCATCGGACTTCCCAGAGCTCCGTTAACATGCAGGACAGACTTGTAGCGACTGGAAAACGTTATCAGAGTTATTCTGAACTGTCCTGGACAAACGTGGGAACGCGAGAGATCTATCTACGGTTCAGGGAGTGTTAAAAAGGCTGATTGGGATGGCTGGAGCGTTTATTGTCTGTGCCCAAAGCACTGAGGGACAGTTCGTGTGATTCTCTAGATGACTTCTCACCCGGTGATTTCGTACCGTCAGTACAGGATGGAGCTCCGTATGTGTCGCACCTTTGTTCAGTCTCCAAAATATAATTCCTGACAACTTCATCCTATATTGCTCACATACTTATTGTCATCATTTACAGAAGCAGGGCAGGCAGCTTGAGGATTAACTCTTTCAGATCCATAGTAGTTTTGGACTTAACCAGACGAGAAAAGCATCAGACGTGATCGGACACGGCTCACAATGCCTCCTAGAATCAATCACTGGATTTTCTGGATATTTTACCTGTCAGGTAAGATCGTTTAAAATTTTATGTTGAGGTTATATATTGGTAAGGTATTTGAGATAATTTTGTTTCAATGTCTTCCTCTCTTGTATCCCAATAGGCAGGCAAATCTACCAATACGGCAATAAGCATCACAATTGCAATTAGACTGCATTCTATTTATGATTTACGTGTTACTTATATTTTCAAAGCATGAATTCTGAGTTGTGTTCAAACAACATTATGCTGAACAAAATGCAATCAAAGCATTTACCAAGTCTTACACGAAAGTAATCGCTGATATGTCCAGTCTGTGTCAGTTGAAAACACATAACAATAAGCCTAAGCTAAAGACTCAAATAAGCTGAACTAATATGTGTGTTGGCGGACGATAGGATAACCGGTCATTGTTAGTTGACTTGCAGCCCGCTCTATATTGAACTCGTCGTTGAAGCCTATAATCCCATAATTAAAGCAAGGTCGGGCAAGCAAAAAATAAATCTAAACTGGCAACGAAAGGCTATAATGAGCTGTGTTGAGACATTCATCATTGTGTCCATGATATATACACAGGACAATGTAATTACATAGTATACCAGCACGGTAAAAACAGAAGTGACACAGGAGAGATTCTAGGCTTTGTTAAGATCAGATCTTCTTGAGTGGGGAGTTCGTAGTTATTCAAAGGAAAAAAGAAATGAAACTAAAAATAAAATTAACAAAGACAAGAAACAAAACAAAAAAAAATGTAGCGAGTTTCTACACCCACATACTGGACGGAAACTTGATTGTGTGAGACAGCAAATGTGTGTCAGCATGCAGGATAGTCTTCAATATTTGTCTCTCAAAGATATTTGCATGAGATAAAGCGTAACAGAAACACGTTCTGCAGGAAATTGTTGTAAACCAAACAGTACAAGACATGCTCACTTTGTAGTTGTCTATTTCACTATTTGGTTTAAACAGAATGATGTAGCTAAAAAAGGTTTGTCGGTAACTACTCTAACATAATTTTTCATACAGTTGGAAGTTTGTTGTACAGATAAACATCGTGGGTATAGGTATTTTATACGCAACATTGCCATAGCCTACTAATACATTTGGGGACAAAAAAGAAACATTGGCCACAAGAATTTGAATTGTCAGAAGTCTAAAAAACAAACAATGTTACGGAAGCAATAATTAACTTTGATTCAGCTAAGAAACTTTCAATCATGAAACCTACCAGTCAAGCTGTATTTTACCTGAACTTTTTTCTTCGCGTTTCCGTGAAAATCCTCAATGCGCTTCATATATACATTTATCCCATTTCTTTAAACAGAAATGTATTTGTCAGCGTAATAGGCGTGTTACAAAATTAGGTTAAATTAAATGAACAGAACATTACAATAGTCGCATTGCAAAGAAGCCCAGCTGACCTGACCTACATATATCGGGGACAAACGATATCGGGGACAAACGAACTGAATTCTGTGACCATTGTTAGTTATAAAATTCATGATCCAGGATATCACATTTATCAAACTCGTTGATCGAAATCGTAATTTCTATTTGTACCTCGCCAGATGATTCGATACAAATATAAATAACACCACTCATTTGCTACATTTGATATCCTGGAACACTCACATAATATCCTCTATAAATCGCTTCGATATATTTAGCTTGTTCATAAAGTGACAGTAGACAATAAATACATCTGAGGATTTCCATACAGGATTTCAATAGTTCCAAAGCTTGTTCAGGAATTGAGTTTCCCCACAGCAACGGAACCCTTGCAGGATTAAGGACATGAACCCTTAAACAACTATATGATTCTTAGGATTCCATAGTATGTTTAGTTCCAATAGAGCATGCACTTCCCGATGTCTTCTCAAACACGAAAACACAATGAGTGAAGAGACTTGAGTTAACCTAATTGATATAATAGCTCCAGATCTGACAACATCAATCTGATCGACATACAACAGAATAATTGACCTCAGCAAGTTGTACAGGCCAGTGAGGACCGCCTGGGAAAAAAACATTGACAAAACGTCTATCTAAATTATACTGTACGTACTTTAATAGCAAGTTAATAATTTATATATTGATATTAATGCTTTGGGGTCACGTATGACTAATTTCTTACTGCGTGTTTTCTATTCACGATGTAAGCATATCAATCTTAGCACTAAAATAAATCGTGGGCTGTGTAATATTTTAAATAAGTCACATTTACATTAAATATGTTTACATCAAGATTCTTTGGACAAGGGTCAGGTAATCGACCAGCTGGTACATATACGTGTTTGTTGGTCTCTACGAATCGATCGACGGATTTGTTTAAAGATTTAAAACCATTTGCTGCAAGTATCGCACGTGTTTTCCTTCTGTTTTTATAACTTCCAGCAGATGGTGCAAATGTATAACGCGTGAGGACAATAACAAAAGTAGACTATGTCTTCTAAGTAGTAGGTACACGTAAAAATAAACAAACAGTCAGTGTTAATGAGGTTATGTGTGTCCTGGGATCTCACTCCACGTTCAAGGTACATGACAAACTTGTGCCGATTACAAGGTGTTCCTTGTAGAGTCTCTTAAAAGTTTAGAGCAAACTTAGAGACAAGGATTGCAGATGAAGGATCCAATTGACACCAGCAGCCCAAAATCCCAGACGATATCCCAATCATGCAAGTGATATCAGACTATACCTTTAGTTCTATTAGATAATCATTTGTATCAGCACAGTAAATAATACCACAATTTCATCTCCAGATCAAACACTTTTCAACACTCCATACTACTGGCATGCAAGAGGTACATTTAACACAATAATTGATATTTAAACAATGGCTTTTGTTGCAAGTTTATCTCATTGCCTCATAAGATCATTTCTAAAATATCGTTCTATAATAATGTACGCAAAGTCTGAAATAAAATAATAAAATTATTATTATTATAATAATAATAAATTAGTCGAATTCGTCAAAATATGTAGCATTTCTTTAACTTATTACTGCATGTTAAGACGGTTGTAGTTTATACTATAAACAAACAGTTTATTATGAGCTAACGCATATAAACCCTGTAGACATCTTGTTATTCTCATTTACTGGCTGTTTATTTGGGTCGTACACTGTTAATTGAAACAGGTTTAAGCAATTCCGTCTCACTATGCATTTAGTGAATAGAAAAAGACAACAATCATTCGATTTATTGGATCAATTATAAGTTGTTATTAATGTCATTGACTTCGGGTTCTAGTCTTAATAGTTGCCCATTTCAAACAATATCAACTGTCAATTCAAACAGCACTTCATCAACCCTCTCAAGCTTACTAGGCTGCTCATAAACACACATTGCAGTCAACGTTTCACAAGTGGGGTATTTATTATTGAGATAAATCGGCTTGGCACGGTCACAGTGTCGTTTTGACATTGTTTAACAAGATGACAAGTAAACCTGTATGGTTTTCAATTATATTCTATTATAAATGTAGAAAAAGAAAGTTATCCTTGCCCTCTCTGAGGTTCGAACTCGGGCCTCTGGCTAGCAGGGCCAGCGCTCTAACCGACTGACCTATATATATATATATACTCAAGCATTCTATCTTTTCAACAACTAGCTGAATAAGCTGTATTGTTAGCACTCTGTCGTAAATTATACAAGTTCATCGTTTGTCTTTATGATTTGTTTTATTCTTCTATAAAAAGATCATGCTTTAGATTGACCAATTTTACTTTACCGATCGACCGCACTCTCACCTTGTTCATATATCAAACTGATATCTACATAAGTTGAAATTACAAACATTTCTCTTCAGTTGTCCGCCAACGTAAATTCAATTCCTATGTTGCCATCGATTGTTGAAATCGATCAGATGATATTTGAAAGAAATAATACACTTTAAACTACAGAATAGAAGAGAAAACATAATGGTTGCTTGCATATTAACTATTTACTTTAGGATTTAATTGGTGAACCAAGTCGTCAAAGTTAACGGACACTATACAATATCTCAAAGTATCATTCACAGGATTCTCAAAATATTCTACCTGCCAGGCAATATCATTGTTCTGTGTTCGAACAAAATATTGTAGTTGATTGTCATCATTAATTTTGTTTTTTTGGCATCCATTATTGTCAAAATAGATAGAGGGCGATGTTCTTTGTTTTAGCGTATACTTTAAAGCGTAGGCTTTGGGATCAATCTCCATTCGAGCAAGAGGTTTAAAAACAAAATAAATCGTTTGTCTCCTAGCTTGACACGATATTGACATTAAATACTTTCCGTTGTTCGATATGGAATGAGGTCTTTTGTGCCAGTATTTCTGGTGTCATATGAAGAGTCTATCGCTGCCGTAATTTATGTAAGTACCCCATTCATGTTAAATGTCTAGATCATGTTTTTGTTTTAAAATAATGAATTAAAGTTGTGACTAAATAAGCACATGTATAGGCCCATAAATGTCAATGTGATTGTCTTTTTCATCTTGATATAAAAAGCACCACTATTGCTAAAACTTAAAACTTCCTTCTGATGTAAGAATTCCGTGTCCGAGTCTTCTGTGCTATGGCACTGAAGTCATGTCAATAAGGTTGGCCACACGTGTAAAAAAGCTCCGTTGACAAGCCTATTATTAAGGAAACCGGAAAACCGGCGGTTTTAAATCGACCCAAAACTGCTGCTCGTTGACTTGCTAGCTGTTCATTGTAAAATGTCTCATGTCTCGCTTGTAATTCCAATGTGATAAACAAAACAAAGTAGAAGGGGCAATGTTTGGCGAGGGTGGATAGCTGTATATTGTATTAAAACAACTCGTCGTTTGTGCTTATTCTGAGGACAATAAGGTCAATTCAACATAAACACATGCTCTCAATAAAATACAATGGAATGACTAAGTATATCTCAATACTTGGCCCTATCTACCTTTGGAATCTATCTTGATCCCGATTTCCTGGCACTCCAGTAATATAGAACTTAAAATGTCACATTAAACAGGCTCTTGTTGAGATTTTGATATCTTTGACAGTTATTGAGATAGTTGATGAGAGTCACTGGACTGGAAATTTCCGTTGAGATTCAAAGTTACAATAGAATTGGTACGTCTATCAGTGTACCGGGCACAGTTGACAGTTTCCTGGTAAAACCCATAATCTCACCGACTGGGAAAACATTAATTGGAGAGACGTGGGCTTAAGTTAATTGATACAGTTCCTCTAGTACTGACAACATTCTTCTTTTCTTGAGATCGCAGACTAATTGAATCAGTGAAAGTCTCTCCAGGCTAAGAACACACTATACAAGATAGACTCTGGTAATCTACAAGAAAACTTCTAACAGTAAATTATAAAGCTATGTTTCGATGTGATTTTTCAAATTAATTCATTAGCGATTATGCTTTGACCAAATAAAGGTAGTTACGTCGTTCTTTGTACGTTTAATTTCCTCATCAAATCAATAAGACTCCAAATCAGCCATCTCCGACCACCTACAGGCACATCCAGATCATACAATTAATTAGCAAAATATACCCTGCCTTCATACCAACATCCACAAACTGACCACAAGAAAGTTTATGGAAGCCATACAAATAAAGAGACACAAACCAGCAATAAACATAGACCAGGGCTTCCTAATCCCTTCAGCATATGAAAAATTGATTCTATAACATCATGTTTTTTCTCACACTGATGCGTCATTACTAATTTTTACTGGCTTAATTTACCAAAACATATATATTCCTTGTTATTTCCATTGTTGATCACTATGCTTGATAACGGTACTAGTATCTGTATCGAAACGTCGCTTGAAAAAAATAAAGATGTTGTTATCCATAAAGCTTTAATCTGTACGGTTAATTTCGCCAAGGTAAAACAATCGATTCTCATCCTATACGTGTCTCCTTTTTAATAAATCGATCACCGAAAATATAAAAAGACATGTTTACCTAGAATACTCATTGAGAGCATCTTTGTACTTAGAGCACATGGTCGACCCACTTGTACACCAAGCTTATATAGGTAGTTAAGTATTGAACGATACGTGTTCTAACAGATTTAAATTTTTTTTTACTTGTATATCTCAGGTATTTTATCTCAGTTGTTACAACTGTATTAGGCCCAAATACAAAATTAATATTTAGGGTGGTTATAAAGGCAAACAAAAATACCAATACCTAAACGAAAAGGTTAAAGTGAAAGGATTGTTTAAATAAATGATTTTCAAAGTTAGCGGAAGATAAGACACATGCAGGTGTAAGTGAAATGTGTGTGAAGGTATCCTCAAATATAAAATCAAACCCGCTGCTTACAAATAATGGGATTTACCGGCCTTAGTTTCAACATCAACGTAATGAAAGAAATAGGACCTTTTATCCTTTTTATTCTAGATAGCAATGGAGATGTAACTCCGGTAGAATGGGGTATTACCGTGACTGCGTAAAGCAGGATCCAATTTAGTGAGTATTAAGTAAATAGAAACAAGTCAATGTCAATGATGTTATATGTGTGTCCTGGGACCTTAATCCACATTCACGGTAAAACGTTTATCTCAGTTTCGTTTTGCCGACTCTGGGGGCCGTGCCGTGGCTACTTTGGTTGGCGTTTGGCTACGGAGTCCCCTCCACTGAATCCGGAATAGGTTCGATTCCCGCTGTGGACCTTATGTATATCAGGGCAATTTCCGGTGGCTGCGGAGTTCGCGGGGTCGTCTTTACGAGGTTTCCGGTTTTCGACCATACACCGGAAACGCAAAGTCATCATATAAGTGAAATACTCTTGAGTACGTTAAACAATTATAAAAAATATGCTTTATATAACATTAAATACATATATTTAGATATATTTTATATAAAATGAATATAATTTGCTAAGAGGTCTACTCATGTCAATATGAAACGGGAAACGTTTATTATTATAACGCATGACCCTAAACAGAAAGGTTCCTTATGGTTTGTCCTAACATCGCATCGTATTTGTATAAAAATAAGCTTTTTACTGTTGTTTAATGTTATTGGCGTGTGCCGTCCCTACATAAGCTTTTTACTCTCAAGGTAAGTGTTTAATAACATATCTTCTGAGATACACAAGTTCAATCTCACTACAACGTAGAACTCGAGGAGTATACCGGACTGTATAGGTTTAACAGTGAATACATGTGATAATTTCACACGCCAATAGAATTAACCTAGTGGTAGTACCATGTAGTAATTCTTCTACAGTCTGCTTATTAATAAATTCACGGCGTATCCAAGTGTATTTTACTCATATCGCAACAATATCCATATTTAATTTGATATTTCAATGGCGCATATACAATACGAACAGTGAATAATTAGAGCAGACAATACCAATACACCAGTTTTGTATATATACCTATACACCAGGTTTGTATATATACCCATACAGCAGGTTTGTATATATACCCATACAGCAGGTTTGTATATATACCCATACAGCAGGTTTGTATATATACCCATACACCAGGTTTGTATATATACCCATACACCAGGTTTGTATATATACCCATACACCAGGTTTGTGTATATATCCATACATCAGGTTTGTGTAGCCATACAATCATGCAAAAACACATGCCTAAAGTTAAGAAAATATTCTGTTCCTTAAATCGAAAAAAAACACAAAAAGCAACATACACCATGAAAACGCTTTCGTTATCGAATCTGTATCGAAGGGTTTTGGAAAACATGTTTAACCATGTTTAACCATTTTAAACGTACTTCAATCAGCCAGATAAATATCAGAAAATGAAGCATATATGGGGAGACACGATTCCCGGATAAACGATTTAATTGACATTGGCATCGGTTAATCCCAGACGATATTCCCAGCATGCAAATGACATAATGTTTACTTTAGATCCGTTTGGAGATTGTTTAAAGTCCCCAAAATGATCACACAAGGTGATCTTGTAGACTTATCAACATTCCATGCTATTAACATACACGAGGCACATTTAGTACAATGTGTTATTCAGGATTGGAGTCAGCTTGTAACTTTATATTACTACCTAGTTAAAATGCTCAGCCTACTCCGGCCTACTTTTTTGAACGTGACATATAGCTAAATAGAACATAGCACATTCCCTCTTAAGTAACTAAAAGCGGAACAGGTTTGTCACTTTAATAGTTTTAAATAGAATAACATAAGTTATTAAGAATAACAACTTTTGCATATTTCCGGGGCAACATTTCTGCCCAGTTCTTAAGACCGTTTTCAAACATTTATTCATTGCTTGAAAAACGTCAAATCGACTTCTATATGCATCTAAAAGAAGATAATGTCAAATAACAGCAAACTGTGAGATGTTATTAGTCAAACCTGAAGACGATATCACCGATTGATTGACTAACCTTTGATATACACGTAGCTACTTTAAACATTACATGTATCCCTTTGTTTAATAATAACTCAAAAGGCTAAGGTGTGATTATATCCGCATGATCAGCATTTTTTAACTGTAAATATTGTCTTTGTTATCTGTGTAAAAATATACGAGGTATTAACAAGAGCACTCTAACAGTTCCGCAAGAAGTCAAACTGATTGTATTAATTTTAGCATTTCGCATTTTCAAAAAATAGTTAAATCTTGTACGGACATGAAACAACTTTACGAACAGAATGGTGTAAAGAGCAGCCAACTATGGCAAGCCGTTAGATCACTTTTCTCTTCATTTCACATATGTAAAAAAAGAATTTTACATATGTTGAAAAGAATTTCACATATCTTAAAAAGATTTTTACATATCTTAAAAAACTTTTCACATATGTCAAATAAACTTTTATTTCACGTATCTAAAATTACTTTTTCACATAAGTAAAATTATTTTTCACATATGTGAAATTATTTTTATTACATATGTGAAATAAAGAGAAAAGTGATAAAACGGTTTGCCATAGCCAACCGACTTATCAATGTAAGTATTGTTGTTCGAACAACTAAACAAAACTAATCCCGTCTGAACCGCAAATGTGTCGGATAACGTCTGCCTCAGATAACGATTCACCAATGATGATTTCCGATTGATTTGTGTTTGTTTATTGTTCGTGCTATCAATTGATCAATTGAAATTAAAGTAAATTTACCACTGCGCAATTGATTGTAAGAACACTGACATGAACCTACATAAACTAACAACATGGACCAGCGGCATATTTCACTACATGTTAAGTAATACAACATGTTATTGTCAGTTGAATGGTTTTAATATTGCCTTTGTTGACGACTGGTTTTTCTTCTATTATCTTCTATTAACGTGTTTTAGCCATTAAACTAACGAATGTCCCAGGAGGCGAGGTGTAGAAAAAGAACGGTTCATTAACCGGGATATACCAATTCTCGTAATTGTTAGTTAACTTAGATAGATCTGATCTGTTTTAAGCTCATATATAACATGTGTATATCTATTATAAATAAACAATACTCGACATTCAGTACGCTGCAAATGGAAGTGGGAACTGGTATGTATTGTTCCAGATAATTATAGAATACAATGCCTACTGGAGATTGATGCCGCCTTGTTTCTGAAATTGTCGTCATTAGACTTCCAGGATATCCCGGAAAAGCTAACCAAATCAATATGTCAACTATAGAAACTTCAGCGTTTCTCCTAAACTGACAACAAACGTTAGCCAATTTATAGCCTTGGCGCGTTTGAAGACATTAACGTGTCATCGATTGGTGAACATAGGCTTAACACTTTAACAGGCTAACCATTGGACGTCCCTCAACTACTGACTGTAAGCTACTGGCACACCTTGTCAGAGTTATTCTGAATTGTCCTGGACAAACGTGTGAGCGAGTCTAATGAGATCAGAGAGATTTAATACAAATCAATCTATGGTATAGAGAGGTTAAAAAAGGGTATAATGAGAGTGGGTATAGTGTTGATTGTCTGCACACATCTGAGGGACAGTTCGTGTGAATCTGTCGGTGATTTCTTTCCCGGTGAATTCTCCCCGTCAGTAGAGACAGACATCTGTACGTGCCATGGATTACTATGTGATTCTACTATGTGATCCATGATAATATTATAACAATCGACTTGTACATTATTTGTGTACTTATTTCTCTCAGAACATACGAATACTATAAATACCAGCCCCCAATGACAGAAGCACATTATTCGCCTTGCATGTTGACCCGATTCCTCAGTGGTTTCGGTTTAAGCTGTCTAGGAAAGGGCTAGGAGTTGAGGTACACTTGCCACAATGTGTCAAAGTATCATTCATATCATTCATTGGATTGTCTGGATATTTTACCTGCCAGGTAAGATGACGACGAACCTATTTAGCACCTATGTCCTGTATGTGCGCTTTAATTGTTTGTGGTTTGAGTAAATATGTTTAGTATGATTCTATTTGTTTATTTTAACTAGATTGTTTATTAAATACTAACTGCCGTCGAGGTTTTATTTTTGAACGAATGTATTGAGTACCGACAAGCGATAGTGGCAGTTAGGAACCATAGTTTTATTTCACATACACGTGTTGAATAAAGTTGAATGACTTGTTGAGAAAATTACTCTGTTTTTTGTGACGTGTTGAGGACAGCTCTCAAGCGATTATCTGTGAAGTTAACCTATTTAGTTCTACTGTATTTTGTTGTAGATGCTATGCTCTAAGCCGTTCTTTCCTCGTGAACTTTACAGTGTGTAATTCGACACGGCATTGTCAGGAGTTTATATTTACTTGAAAATATCATGGGATTATTTTCTGGCATCTTTAAATAAGTCAGCGGATGTTTGCTTTTTTATACTATTTTATATACGCTTAATGGACTTTAAGCATATGTCATATCGATTGCTGGAAAATCAGTCATTTTTTGACGACCTACAACTTACTGATGGTAGATGAGTTTCGTGGTATTAAACAGCATAGCATTTATCAGGAAATTGAAAGCAAAGATAAGCACAGACACATTATGTTGACTAGTTTTTAAAGGTTCTTGTTGATAGAACGACCGAAAAGTATTTTGTTTAAATGTCAAACAACATAGTGTCCAATTGTATTATAGCCTTAATAGCCCTAAATTAGTGTTATGTGTTACACACATGTGCCCAGAGCTACTTTGACGACAATGGTCAAACCTTCATAAATACAATACCTAGTTGCTGTATCTCACTGGAAACCCGGTTGTAACAAACACTTAATGTGTTTAATTATGTATATGTTGAATTCTTTACCGAGGTTGAATAACACTTTTGTTATTAAATCTAAAAGCATTGCGTCAATGCGCTAAATTTCAACATGCAACAAATGAACTACTCGACGTTTCGAATAACGCCCTGCTCGTCCCAAGTGCGTCAAGACGGATTTTTTTGACACAACATAGTTATATTTAATTGCGATTTCTACTCATCAAATATCATTACTTTTCACTGACCACCCCCATTGAATTTGTAGTCCCTAACTTAACATATATGAACAACACACCGTTTACTCATTGAGGAAATAGGAACCTTGTCTTCTTATGACGTTACTCAAATGTCACAAATATCAGTACTTGGGGTCAAGAATTGACACCGCCATACTTCACAACAACAACCGCTAAATCCCTCTTAGGAAAAAAAAGAAAAAAACTCTTTTTCACTATTAACATGTATATATTTCATGGCTTGAAAAATATTTTATGATTTACGTAGATGCTATCCTTCAAACTAAAGAGATTTATCCCTGACAACTTTCTGCTTGTGTTTTACTCAGACAATACTATTTGTTTAAAGTTTTCCAGTTATGAATGTATTTTGATTTACCAAGCTTTATAAATGATATAAACTTTCAGGTATACACGCGGTATATTTCCCTCAGCCAGTCTATGAGGGAGTGGTACAGTCATCGGACGAGGCGGGACAGGGGATATTGAGGATTTATTCCGTGTTAAACTCCACCGAGGATAAGGATGCTCCCATATACTACATCATCTCATCTGCGACTGGTTTAAGCACCGCACAAGATTACAACAAGGTGTTTGGTGTTAATTCTTCCGGCTGGATTTACTTAAAAGACGCAGAACTGTTTTCTAACAGCCAAGGTAATATAAACAGTAGTATAGTTCCACATATAACTTTCAAATCTCTATCTATATACATGTATATATTTCCTGGTTTGAAAAATATTTTATGATTTGAAAACAATTTTGAAAGAATAAAATAAACTCTGAACAAAGATGTCATTTTGCTATACACAATATATTTCGGCTTTATTATGTCACACTATTTAAACACGTATGCCGCATTTTTTCCCTTGTGTACGGATATATGTATACAAGATCATGTCATAACAAAACCGACAAAATTTAACTTTATCATGGCGACTTCCTTGTTTCGACTTTGTCTTGTTTCATATCTTTTTTGGGTCAGATTTGAATATTTCAAACTCCACTGTAACACCAACCCGTATGAAAAAAGGTGTACGTTTGCAGCTGGTGCGTAAAATACTATTTTAAATATAAACTTTAAGTTGACCTTAAATAAGTTCTTTATTATTTACTTTACTAGTTATTGTTGGTTAGTTGATATGAATATTATCTCCTTATATGATGAAAACATTGCAAAAATAAAAATAAATGAAGGACGTCTGTCGACGTATTTCACTATTAATGGAAACTGCATGTGAAGAGGATGGTCGTTCAGTACTAGAGTCTATTATTAAAAGTTAAGGAGAATAATGTTAAGAAAGTATATGTTATTTGTAACAGGACTACAAAGTTTTTAATACCGTTTATTGACTCCTTTAACTTTATACAGGTGCGAATATAACACTTAATGTAGCAGCTATTGCTGGTCGTAAAGACCCGAAAAACTTTGCGACAGCTCGTGTGGAGTTAGCTATCCAGGATTTCTTGGCGGATCATTGTTCTAACGCTTGCTTCCAAGATACATTGTCGGTTATTTATGTGGAGGAAAACTCTGGTCCTCAATTATTGACTCGTGTTGAACACAATCTACGCCATTCTGTCTGCCAACATGCCACTTTCTCCTACGACATAACATCAGTGGGTAAGTATGACTCGTTGTATTTTTCTGTTATGAATTTTCCATAAAGCAAGCCTGTCGAACACAAAACACAAAGTAGTACCATCAAGATCAAGGATTCACATACATGTAGTTTTACAGTTTGACTACTTACAGGATTCGAGTCAGAAAAAGAAACAGCCAAAAAAGTCGCTGAAAGGTGCTAGTTATTGGACAAACGGGACTGTTTGTACAGAAAATAATAATGTAGACAGATTGAATTCGCAGCCAGTCGACGTGAATAGTCCTAGCTCATTTCCACGTTGAGAACTATATTTTTCATCATACCTGCTGGTATAGAATGAATGATTGATTGATTGATTGATTGGGGTACTGCGTACTTAAGGGTATTTCACTCCAATGACGACGTACGTGCCGTCCCAATCGTTGAAATAAACCTCGCTAAACGACAACGATAACAAATAAGACGCTGAAAGGACAAGAATCAGGACACGATAAATCGGCTTCCTAGTGACCCTTAGCACAGGCAGTATTGGGGAAGCTCTTACACCAACGAATGAATCACAATGAACATTTATCAACGTGTCCGCATCGTCGTTATTACACAGTAGCCGACACCGAGCGGAGGCGTCCCGTGTTCTGTAGTAGTCCTGGGTAGCAGATGGTTGATAGAACTGGGAAGCGTTTCTTTCACGTCGTATTAAAATTCCTGAGGTACGACTTCATGCGGCACGGTTATTCATAACAGATTTCCAGACAAGTTTTGCCACAAGAGATTAAGACGATCGAAGTTAGCGTCCAATTTTTGTCGTTTATCAAGAAATAAGAAATTACTGATTGCCAAAGTTAGGTATACAGACCAGAATGATTATAAATTTAGTCAAATGTAGTTCAATTTGTTTGTTTACCAATTAAACAGAAAGTAGAATAAACCAAATCCTTTCCACCGTTCAGCTTGATTCGCAAAAAAATTACCACTGCACTTAATTTTGGTGTAAAGTCTACAGCGCGCTGTTCCTCAAAAAAAAAAGCGCGAAGAGCTGAATAAGACGGCCAAAACCATTTACCAAAGTAAACAGACTTACAAGTGAAAGAAAACATGGTCCTTATTTCAGGAAATCGATTTTTCTTGTTTACTCAGGCTGGTGTGTCTAGTGAAAGCATCAAACTGATTAGATTACTTTCTGTTTATTACAATGGTTCTGGTTAATAGAAAAAGTCACATCATTTTCTCACTTAACCACGGCTCACACGTTCCCTAAAATATTCTTGTATTGAAAGGTAAAACTTAACAGTTACACCTCAGGTTTATTCTTTCTTCAATTTGTTTGACAGAAAATACATGGCTATAATATGTGGTAACATATTTTACAAAGCACAAGCTTATATAGATACTTTCAAATTACGCTAAAACATAGATCTGCATCGCCATGCAGGGTCCGACAGGTAACAAGATTGCGTATGTGTGTGTGATTTACGGATCATGGTGAAATCTATCAGTCAGCAATTAAGGTCACCTTCCGGCGAAGCCCCAAGCTGTTGACCATAAATCCTTCAGGCTAGTAATCATGATGGCGTGGGAGTGAACCAGATCCTTGAGTGGACAATTTATCAGGATAATTTGTCAAACGCATCCTCACACCGTAACCACCATGCGGCATGATAACAAACAAAAAAAAGTGAACGGCTGGACATCAGGTCTATATATATCAGAGGAATATCTGCATACATCTGACTGCAGTTTCTTTTCATCACAATTCCTGTAACATTTCTAGTTATAACCTAAATTATCATGCATAAATTTGATTTATCAACACAAACTAACTTGATTAATGTAATAAATGTATTTTTCCAAACCTGTAATAAAATGATTTTTGGCAATTTTTCTCTGACATAAAATGGGTTCCCTTTGGACTTAAGAGTTTCGTTACTGACAGCCTGACGGAATTTGCTGCCACGAGTCTGCTTATTACCTGGTCGCGGTCATATTGACCTGGTTAAAGTTAATACAAACACCAGATGAAGTGGTCAAATTTCAAAACTACTAAAAGGTACCCTTGGACTTTGTTGAACTGACTAACCAAAAATAAATCGTTATTTTAAAGGTAAACAATACGAATGAATTGAGATCTGAAAAGTAAGGGTTCAACAATTTTTCTGTTTGTTTATTGATGCCAGATTAAGATAGTTAATCTTCTTTATTATATCATAAAATGTTAAGAACGACAAGAAAGAGAAATGACAACAACAAAGCTGTTTTCATAAACACCAAGTTGGTATGAATAAAGTTATCCTTTTCTCAACATCCACTCTAGTACAGGGAATATTGTAACATCTTGAATAAATTCCGTCTTCCGGAACATTCGCCTGTCTATTTACAGATGAATCCTGTCTCGTATCACTAATGGGTTTATAAGGAAACAAGAAAAAACTCTTTGCAGGTTTCTTTTCGAGAAATCAGAACGTTTTTCTGTCATATGACACCAACGCGAACTTTCATCCAATCAAGCTATGTACTGATTGACTAAGGCATTAATAGATCAGTTAATTAATACATTGCCAAGCACGTTAGACTTCAATTTTCGCAATTAAATTCTAAATTTTCTGGTTAACACTAGCAGTACCAGGTAATAACCGATTTTGTTTTTGTCTATTCGAAAGGCTTTCTTTATTAAAATCGTTACAAGTAATAATTGGTAAATAAAGAAAATTTGAAACAAACTGAACAAAAAAAAATTTCTTCTAAAAGTCCATTGTAAATGTTAACAGGCATGCATACATTTCGTGAAATTTCAGAACGGTGATTTTTGTCCTTGTCTGCAATAAAACCTTCCCAGTTAATCAGTTAGAATCCAGGTATTGATTTTACTATTCACAGAGAGTCGACAAAGCAAGTTATTCACTTTATTATACATGTTAATCTTGACCAATATCCGTTCTGTTCATTTGTCATTTTTGGTATTTTGGTTATATCTGGTTCGGTTGAGTGTCGTTCTAACCCAGTGGGCTGACATAGTTTTTATAAATTTTAAATACTGCAATGGCGCGTGGAACCATTCCATTACTCTTAATAACACCAATGCTGTAAAATAGTGTATCTTCTTGTCTGCTCTTTTCCGTCTCGATTTGTTGCTTCGCCTGGGGATAAACCGTTCTTCATACAAACTTCATGCACTTTAAAGCAGTCTTATATTAATGTGGAGTCCAATATGCGCCTTTTGTCTCGTAACGGGAAAAACGTAGTAAATACATGTATAAACCTGCTTTTAACTATTTTTTCATTCACATCATTGAAGTCTTCTATTCACGGCGGATTTCACGATCGCCAAACTTAATTCTGGCTAGAGAAATAAATAATGCTGGAAACATGAATGTAATTTGCCGTAATTTTTACAGATTGACGCTAAAATATTACGAGATGATAAATATGGTTGAAATCCCCCCTCTCCACATCGAGAAATGACAAAAGTATTATTATGTTCAATTTTCACCAGAAACGTTTCTGCCATTAATTCCTGGAATTCAGAAGAATCGAAAAACATTCAACATGGTAGTGACGTTTTTTCACAAGAAAAAGAAATCAAACAAAAAAAAAAAGGGTTAATTGTGCGTTTTGTCTGGCCATTAATTGTTTTATGTCATATGACACGAACAAAAACATTTATCCAATCAAACTACTTATTGATTGACTAAGGCTATAACAGATCAGTTAATACACTACTAAGAACTTTAGACAATGTTTACAATTTAATTCTAATTATGTGTGGATAATACTCCCTTAACCGATTTTAGTCTATTCGTAAGGCTTTCTGTATTAAAACCATTATAGGGGTTAAAACTTACTAAATATAAGTATACACCTGCATTAAAGTACTTTTTCATCCACATAATTCTAATCTTCTATTCAAGGCGGGTTTCATATAAGTATGCTGATAAAGGCGTTAATGCATCACATGGAGAACGATCGCCAAATCTTATTCTGGCTATGGAATATAAATATTGTTGGAAACATTACTGCAATTGTCCGTAATTTTATTATATTTTAAGTTCTTTCCGAATATTCAAAGTCATAATACTGTCTCTGAGTTCTGTTCCTGTATTATATTCCATGCGTGCGTAGTGTTAAAGTTGACAGAGTTTAAGATGTTTATAAGACGTGTGGCAGAGGTCGGGTCGTAACTGTACGTTCTGTATATTAGGACAATCAGTATTTCTAGTTCATGCTGAAATTTCCATTCGATTCCTGATTGACAAAAGTATTATTCTCTACCCGGTTTACTTTCATCATATGTGTTTCTGCCTGCCCTAAATTTATTGACTTTCGGGACAATCAGAATGTCTGACAACATTCCAGCGGCAGTACCGCTATTCCAGATGTAAGATATTGATTTCTTCACAAGAGTCAAATGCACCAATTTCCGTAACCTTTTTATTATTTATATTAACCCTCTTCACTATGAAAAGGTTCATTTCTGACAAGCCGTGTATGTTTTCATACTTCCCTTCACTTAGAAATAGACACTTGCGCGTTTCGAATATTCCCCCCTTTTCCAGATAACAAGTATTCAGTTAAGACGGCAATCTATTTTGGCTGATTTATCGATCAAACTATCTAAAAAAATAAATTAAAGCCATCCTTAGACCAGAACAGGAGACAAAATATTATGTTTTAGTCAGTCAATCAGTCAGTCAGTCAGTCAGTCGTTATTTCAGTCAGTCGATGTTTCAGTCAGTCGATGTTTCTTGGTAACTTGTGTGTTACCAGTTAATGTATTTTAAGCAATATGTTCCAAATTAGTGATATATTGTATTTGTTGCAGCAATTTGTAGATAGGGAAACCTACGGGACTTTCTGTTTTATAACACATTCTCATTCTCTGATGTATCTATGGACGAACAATATATTCTTGTTATTTGAGATTCTCCGAACAATATCCCGTCGGTTTTAGATTCACCAAAAGTCTGATATGGCAACATTTTTGCGAAAGTTACTTTATACTCACATAACAGTAAGTATTTTACAGGACTGTTTACAGATATTAAAAATGATTTCATACTGTTTTACTTCCGAGTATCACCAAGTATATGATCGAGTAAAATGTCTGCTCAACACATTTTAGTCCTAATTGGACCAGTGATTTGCTGTAAAACAATTCTGGAACCGCCCTTTACGACAAATACAAATCTGATGGACAAAGGCGGATGAAATTAAACCGGAAATGAAAATAAATGAATTTAAACTGTTGGTATAAATTCTACATGGGTGCTTAAGCCAGTTTGTTCGTCTTTTATTTGCAACAGTAGATATCAAGTCATCAATTCTCGCCTTCTAGACAATAAGGTTTGAACTTGACTGAAAAAAAAAACAACCATGTTGTCATATATTTCATACTTTATATTGATTTTAGCTCCTTCGACTAACTGCCTAAAATTTTATCTTTGACTACATTGACATAAGAGATTCTAAAGTATTTCTCAAGTCATTGCCAACTTTACCAGGTGTTTAAATCTTTCGATCAATCACCTATATTCACAACGATTTTTGTTTTATCAAAAATAGATCTGGTCATATAATAATACATATTTGGAATATGATACATAATGTGGAAAATTTATGTTGAGATTTAAAACGTTGACAAAAAACAATTCAAGAAGCAAAGTATTAAGAAAAGCTTTCCCTTACAAGTGCATTTGACACCTTAAAATCTGCATAAACTCAGACCATCGAATAGTGTCAGACTTTGAACTGTGCGCCAAGTCTATAATGCATCTTGTCGTATGCCTGCAAAACAACATATATATAATTTTTTCTTTAACATAAATTGTAAGCACCATATAGACAATTTACATAGACATGTTCCAGCAGGTTATATTCATTGATGTTAAATGAACCGTATTCTATTGCTTTTCAAGTATTTTTAATCCTCCATACTGGTATACTTTAACCTATATTTTTCTTTTAGCCTTTGAACCCTCTTTGTGCCATAAAAGTAATGTATTTGAGTATTTAATTACAATATTTTTTGTTGGTATCAATGACAAAACAAAAATGGAATATGGGATACAGGTAAAGATTTAACAACTACAATTTTGCTTGGTATGGTTAGTTGGCGTTTAGTTCATCCCATGCTTATCTTTACTATTTTGTTTACCTCTCTTCACATTTATATAGTATGTGATACTGGATATATCACAGCAGCACAGTTTTTGCTGAAAGAGACACATGTAACATTAGTTATTCATTTTTCTCTATCTTCCATTTTTTGTCTGGTTTGTCATTTCGGTAATTCCTCTCGCCGGTCCACATGGATTCAAATTGGGTTTTGGTGACAATTTTAAGCCAATAAATGTACCAAAATACTTGGGGCTACATCATTTGTCACATTGTGTTTAAACATATTGAACAGTTTTTGCCTTTATCTGTAATGTATCCAGGTTAATCAGTATTAACCACTGCTGTTATAAACATGGTGCATCCCCCCAAGCTAATTCTCTTTACTGATAAATAGGCTGTCAAGAGTAATTGCTTTTCATCTGACGAAGTTTATTTATTTATTTCGCATTGTGAGTCTATCTGACACGGGAATATTGAAAAGAAACATGTAACAATAAATTATGAATATCCTTATAACATCCATTTAGTATAAGCGGCACTATTAGTCGGAATACTTGAGCGTATTCATGTAGCAATTGAGCGTTGGTCATTAGGTAATGGAGTTGGAGCCAGTTATTGCTACAGACAGCTATTAGTCAGCTAATGTACCAAGATGGTAATCATAGAGAACGTATGTACGATAGATCACCATTACACGAGGGCTGGTAAATTGATTGATTAATGTCTACACACCAACATATCTCTACACCTACAGAAATGATATCACCGAGTGAAAGCCAGCACAAAGTACATCACACAGCCTGGAGTCTGATGGATACACATTTACTATTCACTCTCATTATAAGTTATCAAAATAACACTTGATAAAGTTCAATATTAAATATTACGTAATTGCATTTATATATACATGTATACCGTCGGCCAGAACAGTAGAACGGAACAAAAACAGAATGAAACATGTACTTTATGTCTATATATTATTGTCATTTCTATCCTTAAGGAATAACTATATGATCTGAATAGAATATTTCCATTGTCCCCTCTTGTGGACCTCAATATGTAAGAAAATTAACTGACCAGTTAGATCATTTATCTGTTTGGTTTTGCTAACACCGCCACAGATGACACTAACTTCGTCCGCTACCACAAGCACTACTTCGCGTTCACCAAAACTTAGCATGGGGTAACTGTAAGTCACCTTTAGCCACGAAAGGGATACCGTCAACGGTCGAAAAGAGTACATTCAAACCTCCATGTACGATTGCAACACGAGTGCGATATAAAAATCTTAAGTCTATAAAATTAGTCATGTATATCACTGAGCAATCTACATTCGCATCAGAATCTTCCAAATTCCCCCAGACACAATCTATAATGAGCTGTACGACTGACAAAAAAAAAAAGTTTTGTTAAGGAACGTAGGACTTAGAGTTTTAGCTAGGAGTGTCTAGACACGTCTGTTTTATTAAACGTAACATGACATGCACAGAATGTAGCTTAACATAGAAATTCCTGGCTTTAATAAGAAATCATTGGCTAATGTGAGGGAACAAACTATTGATTAAAGCAGCTTTGTGTGAATCGTGTTGTGACGCATTTGTAACAGATTAAGTCGTCTGTCTAGATCGTGTTCATACGACTGTAACAACGTTAAATCTCTTTGTGTATTTTCCCTACATTGCAGATTTCATGTCATGGTCAGGTTTTTTTAATCAAATATAACGTTCATTTTCTGTATATGCTTTTCGACAAACTTTTGCGAGTTTTCCCGACAGATAATTGCCACATATCTCTTTGCAGATATTCCCTCTCTGGACTGGAATCCTGATTATGACGATTTGTTTCAAATAAGCAATTCGAGTTCAGAGTTAACCCTATTGACCTCATTGGATAGGGAATTATGGGAGGAGGTCTACATGACCCTGAGCTGTCTTATAGAACATCCCAACGGAACCGAGGAGAGGAAACAACGACAAGTCTCCGTCCGGGTCTCTGATTTAGACGATTCTGCTCCCGTGATGAAACGGTTTAACAGTTCTAAACAGAGAGACACAATAGTGTGGGACTATTCTAATAAAAAAGTTAGTAAATTAAACACAATTATCCTTATTCACTAATTTACAGATTCAACAACATAATGTGAGAGACTGTATGTATATTCCCATCTAGATAGACTTCCGAATCACCATTGTAATACTTTCAGACGTAATGAAAGTAAAAATGATTTCATTATAAATGCCCAATAAGACATCAGAAACACGCTGCAGAACAGCCTTATGGCAGGAGACAGAAATATATAAGCCACTAAAAGACGGTCAAGAAGTTAGAACACATTTTTATGGATGTAAACTTCTTTAATATTTTTCACGACGTTTCGACAGAGTTACTAGTGTCTTTATCAAGTGTAATGTGAATACCATAAAATCTATCTTAATTTATAAAAAGGGAAATGTTTTGATTAAGAATATAATACAACCAGGAATTATTGGATAAATATACATGTGGCTTTGTTTGTTCATTGGCTGGTTTCTAGTTTTATGATATTGTCATATGGTTAAGGGATTTGAAGCCCTTGGTCCCTGTTGATCTGTGGTGTCTGTCTCTTTATCTGAATGACTAAAAGACCGTGGTTACTTTTTTGTTTCGAGGTACTAAATATTAACTGTTTTCAGTCGTTGTTGATCCTGGTAAATGACAATGATACAGCCGGCACAGACGGATATGTAATCTCACTACGTCATAACGACAAAGGTTGGTTCCAGATTCCCAGAACATCGACGTTTCAGCTGCCGACAAAGAGCAGATGGAAACGGACATCTATATTGGCTGGTAAGACACTCTAATTCACTCTGTTGCCTCTATGGCATCAATGTTAACATATTTCACTTTATCCGTTCACGTGGCTCAGTTGATTGAGAATGAAAGCCCTGTACAATGCACCCTGTATAGTTTGTAGTCCGTACACCGTAGGTATATAAGGAAATTCCCGGTGGTTGCGGTGATGGCCGGCTATTTGTGATGTTTCTTCACTTTTCTCTACCATGCACCGGCACTGCAAAGACTTCATCTAATTGAAATGCCCTTGAGTTTGACGTTTAACAGAAATCATAAATAAATTATCATTTTCGGATCACTATTTCCAGACACTGATTCTTCTATTCGATACCTTAACCCTATGTAAATTTCTACATTAACATTTTGTAACACACATTCTTAAAAGTGAAATACTAGTGTAATCTTCACCCAGATCATTTATAATGATATATGATTGTTTACCAAGTTTACAAACAACTCGAATTCTCAAAATACAAAAGAAGCAATGTCAAAACAATGTTTATGTGTGTATAGTAAATCTCAAGCGATAAAGAACAACATTGCTGAACATAACACATACTTTATAGATTACAACTTCTGGTTTATTATCGGCGCAACGTTTCAATGTCTATTCAGGCATCGTTCTCAGGCATATGATCATGTATTGTATTATATTATATGTATTGCTGAGAGCGATACATTATAAGATAGTATACGCTTGTTTACAAACTGTCCAATTTCTACAGGGAATCATCCCAGGGTGCCATGTCGTCATGAGCAGAAATTGTATACCTCAGATGCTATAAAACCTAGCTACATCGCTATCAAAGACATAATGTTTTTGGGGTATTTTTTAGTGATTTCAGTTGTGGACGAAAAAGTAAAAGAGGTGACAGGCTGTACGTTTGAGGTCGTCTTCAACGATTCCACTTATCAGAAACCTTCCGGATTAGAGTTCAACTCGGTGGTGAGTCAATAACGGCTCAAAAGCATAGGATAATTTACCAAAATCAGTCACCAGCATAGAACTTATTAATTTACATGTTTAGTTTACTATTACCTTCAAATAGATGAATGTAAATGGACTAATCAATGAACATGGATTACAATTTTGATGTTGAGTTTGAATTCCAACAATTTTCCTTCATATCAACATTATTCTTGGCATTACTAAAAAAAGAGACAACAACAACAAACGAACAAAACTAAACAATACAAAACAACGTGATACAGTTCTAACCGTGTTGATTTAATCATTTATTTATTTTCTTAAGGCTATTGCGGAAGTAAAGCTCAAATTGCAAGTACAGGAAACAGTAGAGAAAACAAACCACGATCACTTCATTGTGGAGATTTCCAGACAAGCTGCTAAATACACCCAGGTTTGTTCTTCTGACTACAACCTTAATTAGAAAAGTCAGGGCGTTAGTAAGTAGATACAGTTATATTTAATAAGAAATATGTGACATGATTGTGTTTGAATAATGCAGCTGTCTCCACACATTGCTTTATGATGGTTTCACAAGACATGGAGTAACGTTTTATCAGAAATCTTCAGTTCTTGTTGGTGAAATTGTTTTTAAGAGCTTCTGCTTCCTGGGACTTGTAAGTTCCTTTAATTCGGGGACACCAAGAACCACATTATTGGTGACGTCATTCTTCGCTTCCTGTTTTCCCTTTCATCGCCATTACCATTGATACTGAGAAAATGATAATGACCCGCATTATAGATTTAACATCCTTTATTATTATTTTAATACTGTATATCGAACATTCTCGAGGTTGATATTTTCTGAAAGCTTATACATTGGGCCATACTAAAACATATAGAAAACCCGGTTTAATTCGCTTAAGTCGATTTTTGGCCGAAATTCTGCTGTTAAGTACCATTAAATATCGCTCATCAGTCGTTATATAGAGTTAGTTTTCTTCATAGTTTTGGCCGAAATCTGTAAAGATCCATTGAACAGTAACATAGTTTTTGTGACTGACTCTATAATAATAAATATCCAGGTAACTGTTACTGACATCCAGGACATCTGTCCATGCTTTCAGGTTTTCTCCGCATCTCGAATCCCCGGATTGACATCACATGACGCTCATTTCTTCCTCGATAGAGATCAGTCAGATATATTTAAAGTGACACAGAAGATGGGAATTCTTTACGTGGAGGAGCCGGAGTCTCTGCTATCAGCCAAGTCCACCATCAATATTACCATGAGCTGTTACTCCAAGACAAGTCATCTCCAAAAATTTCTAATTAGCGTCAAACTCAGATCAACCAAGATGCAGCCTGCAGTTCCCTGTGGTAAGTTTATTCTTAATGTTGCACGTTCACATTTACAAGCCACAAGCTGGAAGTTAGTATTTGCTGTTAAAATTGTAGGAATAATATTATTGCTTTCAAAATGTCTTCTTTCAGTGTAAAAATATCACGAGCAGATCAGCGAAAGCTTACAAGAAAGAAATCCGTTCTTTGCTGTTAAATCCTATTTTCAAACTTACTGATGGACTATCTTTGCTCTTGAATCCTATTTTCAAACTTAGTGTTGGGCTCTCTTTGCTGTTAAATCTTATTTTCAAACTTAATGATGGACTATTTTTGCTGTTAAATCCTATTTTCAAACATAATGATGGACTATCTTTGCTGTTAAATCCTATCTTCAAACTAAATGATGGACTATCTTTGCTGTTAAATCCTATTTTCAAACTTAATGATGGAATATCTTTGCTGTTAATCTTGTTGGACAGTTGGTCAAACCCTTGTTGAATTCAATAGCGCCAAGTATTGTGCATCACGACAAACAATCATATGAGAAAACAATGCATCACAAGCAGAAGAACATGGAACTATGTCACATGTTATTGACCCCTTGTCCTATTACATGATAATTTATTTAATTCTTCGTACGTGTATGCAAGGTTATATACTGGATCTATTTTCATCTTATCTTAGATGGAAGTTGTTCCACTATAAAATTCCTGGATGTTTGTAACCGATCCTGCGGAGTTGGAGCCGTTAGCGGGAGATGTGCTATGAGGCCAGACCCAAAAGGAGGCTTGTCGTCACGATATTCCACATGCTCGCCAAATCTCGCCACGTGTCCGGATTCTATCTGTGACGAACTTGAGAAGGTTAATGACCTTTTATGTCCTCAGGATTGTGCAGGTATTTCTTGCAATATATCGTGATGTGTTATAATGGTGGATAATTCGGCGATAAAACAATTTTAAATATTACCGTTTATTTTTAAATTATTTAATCTTCAATCTGCCAGTTTAACGTCGAATTAAATTTTATTTTACGCATATGATATTGAAGACAGTGTGTTAAAAAAATGAGTAGACGTCCAACCCTCAAGCTGAGCTCTGTAGCCAACGTTAACTTTACCCGGGTAGAACTCCCGTAGACGTCTACCCCTCACTCTGAGCTCTGTAGCCACGGTTAACTTTAACCGGGTAAAATTCCCGTAGACGTCTACCTCTCACGCTGATCTCTGTAGCCACCGTTAACTTTAACTGGGTAAAACTCTCGTAGACGTCTACCCATCATGCTGATCTCTGTAGCCACCGTTAACTTTAACTGGGTAGAACACCCGTAGACGTCTACCCCTCAAGCTGAGCTCTGTAGCCACAGTTAACTTAAACCGGGTAGAACTTCCGTAGACGTCTACCCCTCACTCTGAGCTCTGTAGCCACCATTAACTTTAAGCGGCTTGAACTCCCGTAGACGTCTACCTTTCACGCTGATCTCTGTAGCCACCGTTAACTTTAACCGTGTAGAACTCCTGTAGACGTCTACCCCTCACTCTGATCTCTGTAGCCACCGTTAACTTTAACCAGGTAAAACTCCCGTAGATGTCTACCCATCACGCTGATCTCTGTAGCCACCGTTTACTTTAACCGGGTAGAACTCCCGTAGACGTCTACCCCTCACTCTGAGCTCTGTAGC
>JAVFBZ010057269.1:11432-27429 GCA_032466195.1 Katharina tunicata | reverse complement strand
TGCATTTATTGTATAGTGTTTAATGCTAAATAGTTTGTTCACTTTTACATTATAATGTTATGTAATCCTATAAATTGGTTTGTCCAGTATGTATATATATTTGAGAACCAGGCTCTTTCCCCAGTGGCGGCATGACATTTTTTACCTTCCCTTCACTTATAACAATATAGTTCACTATTGAAAGATAGTGTTATTTAACGATTAATTAATAGATATTATTAGACTAAAAAAAAAAAAAGATTACAAAAGCAGTACAAAATTCTCATAAATTTTCACACTAAAAGGCTTCTCTGGAAATTTAAGTCAAAAATCGAATCTATGAGATTAATAGTAATGGTTAAATGGCTAGACGGGCAAAGTACACTTAAGATATTTGTTGTGAAAATTTCAACTTTCACAGTTAAGAAAAAAATATTTAGGCATGGGAATAGTTTATTATTGTTTATTTACAAGTGATTTATTATTATATTATCGGGGAAATCATTACAAAAATTAAATAAGGGCCTTTAACTGTTTTATGAGCATATATTATATTTAATTCTAGGTGTGGTTGATCTGTTATTTTAGTCTATTGGACTAGTTATGTAATTTAACTGACCCTTTGTTTAGTGAACAGGTTTTCTCTGTTACACGGGGTTAGCCTATACCGTAGGGTGAGAGGGCTGGTGATAATGCTATGTTAGTATATATATAGCGAGTCTACTGGCATAGTCACTTTTACTCTGTTGAAGGCAACTGGCAGTTGCCGCAATGTCAGTGTATTGTTCTTTGTATATCCAGAAGATCAGTTTTATATACTGTTGGTAAAATTTTTAAGTGATTTATTGTTGAGAATGTTATGGGTATTGTGTTCATGAAATGTTTTGAAGGCTAACAATGGTTCTACCAAATGAGAACAACTTCTCTGTTATTGCCTTAGTTTTCTGCTCTGGAACAATGATTGCGGTCCTTCCCGCCAAAACCAAATGTAGTGTCTGCTTGTCTGATTCATTGGTGTTTAACGTCGTACTCAAGGACATTTCACCTTTATGACGAATTTTTATTAATTATTAATTTGCGTTGTCAGTGTATGGTGGTAAACCAAAAAGAAACCTCGTAAAAACCACCCTTCGAACTCCGCAGCCACCGGAAAACTTTCCTTTTATACCTAATGTAATGAAAGCACTCCTCTCCAAGCTGTAACAGCTGAACATTATTGTTTAGCTCCATTGGGTTTGAACCTCAGTGGTGTAGCTGTAGACTTCCTATAGTACAATCTGAGGAGAAAAGGTATCTCTTTAAAGGGGAAGGAAAAGAAAAAAAGTCATAGTTGAATTGTAGACCATGTCAAGTTGTTACTAAAACTGCTATTACATTTTTTGCACTGTTACTCGTTTTCCACTGAAAGCCACTTCAACTGAACTACTGTAAGTAAAATGTATGGTGGACCAATCGTGATACATTTCGTGTAGGCTCTGATTTGCTAGGGTCAAATTTGGAGTAATTTGGGTTATTTTTTATCTGCAAGAATTACATTAATAAATCATCACACAAACAATGCACTCTACACTTTACTTAGAGTAGTTCACTTTAAGTGGCTTTCAAAGGAAAACGAGAAATCCTACAAGAAATATAAAAGCAGTTTTGTTAAGAAATCGGTAGGGTATCTAATTTGACTGATTATTTTGCTGGTTTTTTTTGTTCAATTTCATTTTTCTTTTTTTCTGGCTTTCTTTAAATATCAGTCACTTTAACTGTTACTAACTGTTGTTTTCTTGTTTGTGTTTCAGTTGTCTATATCTGGTAGCCCAGTTACTCAGTTACAACAGTTGGTAGAGGCAGGAGATCATTGTGTTGTAGATGGGGTAAGCACTTATCATTATTACCTATATATATTATCAGAAATCCTCAACAAATTTGACGCGGGTGGTATGGTGAGAGCCTCCTGTGTCCTGGTGCTCTCTGAGCTAGGGGGCACAGGAAGCTGATTTGTTGTGGTGTCCTGGTTTATTAATGTTATGTAAATTTTTTGTCCTGTCTTGCATGTTGCAAGTGTCGTTTACAGGGTTTCCTTCACCTTGAAATAACCTTGAAACGAGTCGGTCGTAAAACCCCAATCAAACAATAATAAAATTTTACCCCTTTACCAGGGCCAGCTCCTCCCAAAAGAAGTTGTTTTAGCCAAAATTTTGCCATCTTTGAGTTATGATGAATTGTGTGGGTAGAATAAGGTCTAGGTATGGGTACCAGACTTTTGTTGTTGTTGTAGTCAAATTGTGACTCTCCTTTACTTTTGGCGTAAGGACCAATTTACAGACACATCTTATGCAAAGACTTGGAAGAATAGTGTTAGCCAGAGGGGTGTCTCACTGTCTTTGAGACACCCTGGAATCCATTTGAGACACCCTATTTCAGGAAAATTTAACATGGGAAAGATAGGAAAAATGTCAAATGAGACACCCTGTTTTCTCTTAAAAAAGTTTTTTGAGTCACCCTGTTTATGATTTCTGGCTAACATTATGCTTCGAAGTGTAGAATCCCAATCTTGACATCTTTATGGAGATCAGACACTATGGAAAAACAGAAGTTTTAGTTCCAAATTTGTCAAGGTTTTTTACTATATACAGGAGCGCATATGCATCAAAGAGAAAAAAACTTTAAGTACGGCGTGAAACCACAATCAATCGTACAAACAAATCAAGACAGTGTTACATCATCTAATCGGTGGCTGAATTGGGTACTGATTCGAGTGAGCGAGAGGCTTGTGTGTTGTCCCAGAATCTGGTTGTATCAGATCTCTAGTGTAACTGCCCTGTAATTTTAGGCCTGTCAAAGCCAGACACCTTTGAAGGGAGAAAGAAGGTAGTTTTTCAGCACCTTAGCTATTTTATTGTACCCTAACTCTGTAGCCCGTTGACAGATCGGGTGGAATTTATGGCCTCTTCAGGGCTCTAACTGGGCTTCTGTCCAACTCAGTACAGACTAACAACTACATGGCTAAAACCAAAGCTACTTCAGTTTTCATGTACATCTAAGCCTACCTTACACACTTCATTTTAAACAGTCTTACTGACTTACTCCGTGTTCTGGTTTAATAAACAAAACATTCTATAATGAACAAACGATATAAATCTACAAAACTTTATTCTCTATCTACTGTTGCCATTTTTTCATCGCACAAAAGGTTACAGATGTGTATACACGTGTATATATATATATTTGTTGTCCCTGTGCCAGTGTGATTACTCTTGTCAAAAATATATATACTTGTTAATTTCCTTTGTAAATTACTTTCTTCCCGATGATGACTTAATTAAAGTCAAAATAAAGAGAATGTCAAAATGCATCTTTTCCGAGTTTCCTTGCTGATTTATTATGGAAAGGTTACTTTTTTTAAAGCCTAGCGTAAATTGTTAAACATCCGTTAACTAGATGAATTTTCGCAGTCGTTCTGCTGTAAGACTCTGTAACTTAGTTGATAGAGCATTGCCCTGCTAGTCCTTGGTTCAAATCCCGGTAGGTGTGTGCAAAATTTACTTTCTTTACATTTATTTATAAAAATATATATATATGCCAGAACCAGATTTTTGGAAGTACTCTATCTAGAAAGACATTTGTGAGTAATATCTAGATAAACAAAATGAGAGGTTCCTTTAGTTTTGTGGTGTCAGTGCTTTTCGTAAAGAAAGATTTACAACCTCTACTCAGACAAAAATTCTCTGTGGTTTTGCCTGTAGCTCAGTCGCTAGAGGGTGGTCTTTGCTAGCCAGAGTACAGGGTTTGATTATTGGGGGAGGCATGCAAAACTTTCTTTCCCCACATATGATCTTCACAATTTACATGTATTGTCTTTTCTCGAGATGCGCCTTTAGGTTATCCAGAACAACTTATATCTGGAAACTTGTCTCTGGGAATTGATCTAGAACATAAGATGATTTATCGGCTTTGATAAAAAAAGTTGATATCCCTGTGCCAGTGTGATTACTCTTGACAAAAATATATACAGAGATGATAGGGTTTTATGATGATACGTCTGGCATTGCCAATTGATATTTCCCGCCTCTATTGAGTTACCATGCGTCTGGCGTTTAACGCTTTACGTTGAAGCTTTAGCTGCTGATATTTTCCATATTGTGACATGCTTGACCTCATTGTCTCACAGGAAAACAATTCCTGGTTTCAGTTATCCGTTTTAAGCCAATTGCCCTTTGTTATAAGAATTCTGTTAAATATATTTTTTTTTAGCTGGAACTTCCTCGTTATCCAGTTTGAGGTTGTTGGCACTCACTACAGAATGGTTTAAGATCATTATGCTAATCTATTTACTCAGACCCGATGGATTTTGGTGATTGATATAATTCAATCAGTAGTGGTCTCCATGGTGATATCTAGTGGCTGGAGAGTTAAGATTGGTCTCTCAGAGGATTAGCTCCCTTTGATATCCACTCCATTGAGCATCCTCCATTATGACGCCAAATTATCCACGACTTTGGGACAAATTACCCATCACACCCTACTGGCTCCAGACCAGATTAGCCCATAATACTGTTGATGTTGCCATGTGCCAAGGAATATTTTTATGAAGTAACCAATCAAATTGACAATGATATTTTCTGCTTGGTTTGCATTACCACAAATTTTCCTGTGAAATTTTCGGCCTCGGTTACTTGACTGTCTGGTATCCTTGACAACCAAATTGGCTACAGCAATATCTTTAAAATATTGTTAGAAAGTTTGGGTTAGAAGTTTTTATTTGTGCTTTTCTTTTTATCGCTGATCTACTTCTTTTACTCGCTCATTGCGTTTGCCAGCATTGCCATTCTGATAACCATTATGAAAAGCTTATGTGAAGCATCATTGTACATCTATCTTAGAATGTTTCTCTTATTTTGTATTTATTGAATGATTTCTGCGATATTTATGATGGCTGGGATGACAAAAGTCAATCAGGATTTCAGGAAAGTTAATTGTTTTATCCACGCCTCCCTTGATTTCCGCGATTACAATATACCGATTTGGTTACCAGTCAGCGAAGACATATTTGTTCCTTTGAAAATTAACTTCCTTTGATATTCACATGATTAAAGTATATATACCACAATTTCTAGAGATGGGTATTTGGCCAAGTAAGATCCTTTCCTTTAACGGTGACCGATCGCCGGCTGGATTAGTTAATAATACCGTTAAAGTTGCCATGAGCTCTGAAATATACGGTAACATTAATTTAGAATTGGAATTCAGATTATTATATTTTCTGCTTGGCTTCTGCTACCATATTGACCTATAATATATTTTGTCGCAATAAATTTTTGCTTCTCGTCATGTCCGTCCAGTTAATGTCTGGTGAAACAAAGGTACACTGCTTGATGGCGAACAAAAAAGTAAACAATATCCTTGCTCAATCATAACAGCTATTTCATTTCCTTAGTTTAACTTTGTTAAAATGAATACTGGTAAGGATATTTTCCACAACCTTTTGCCTTTCTGAAGTATTGATATATATATGCCGTGTTTTCCGGTGGATGGGGAGATCTTGGGGTGGTTTTGAACATGGTTTCTTACCAGAGTTCCATCATACTTAGGCAACCCAAAATTGTCACAAAAAATACCCTGGAGTATGGTGGTAAATCGATTGATTAATTGATTGATTTGTGTAACACGCTATGCCCGAGGTTATTTCATTTATATGACGGCTGTGTATTCCAACAGCAATCAGTGACAGTAACACAAATAAATATTGTGAACTCACTTTAATATTAGCTCAATTTGAAAGATAATTGTTCCTCCAGTGCTCTAAGACATCTAAAGTATTGAGGGATTTGAATATCACAACACGTTATTCTGCCACAACGTTTTGTTCTTCACAACAAATTATTGTAGTTAAAAAAACTTCTGACTTCTTACACTGTTTCCAAATCTAGTGTTTTAAATAACAAATTCCTGTCAAAGTACAAAATCCTGTAAGAACCCATGAAGATATGTGCTGTTGGGAAAAAAGAGGGTAATCCCATGGAACTCTTAACTCGTTTTACGAGGACCAATTTAAAGGTTCTCTAAATTGTTTAAAGTATTTTATGAGTTAGTTGTCCTACATGTAAATTCAAATTTACAAACTTAAAAAAAAGCATGAAGTATGACCACAGATCAATTGGCATAAAACAAAAATAAAAGTAACTCAGAATACTGAAGTTTTCATGTATGATATTCCATATTTGCGTCTATATCTATGTAGCCATCACCAGGAATATGTCACATTATAAAAAAAAAAAGTTTTAAATATACAGGGTTTACTATTACCAAAGCATGAAAAGACAGAAAACCTAGGAAAAAAGCCTAATTGCTCATTTTAGAGGACTGATTTTGGGGTTATGCCAGAAAACATTTCACTACAGACATGCATTTGTTGTTGTTGACACAGAGGAATGCAATCGGAGTCCTAAATATGGAACTTTAACCTCATGCAGACAGTATAGCAAATTGTTTTGTTCAACTCTCTCTGGCGTAGTGATTAATATAAACTAATCAGTCCTTATGTCTCCAGTGATATTTGGTTACCAAGCACTCAAGAAATGTCTGTCCCTGGTGGGTTTAACTCTCTTTGATATTCAAACGATAAAATGTCCCTTCCATAACATAAAATAATTACCAGGTTTGAATCGGGTGAGGGATTTGTTCTAATCAGGGACTTGATCTACCGGCCGACTAAGCGGAATTCTGGCCGCGTACGATTAATGATCCCCTTATTCATATGTCTGGATTGAGCTCTTATTCATTAGCCGTGGAATGATCTTTGGTCACCGGCAGATATGATCAGTGGTGGAGGTAAATAAATCTTTTGACAGAGCTACCTTGTTTTATATCAACTGTATTATTAAAGAAAAAGTGCCTTTCAAACTATGCATTGATATACATGTATATATCTCTCAATAAAATGAGTGCCTACTAATAATGTTTTATTGAAATCTTGCTTCCATCATGACAAAATTGATCAAGAGCACAGTAAATTTGAATATTGCAAGAAGAAAAGTTATTATTTTTGATTTTTGCTGTGTATGTTTCTTAATTTCACTAACAGACCAAAAGTACAATGTACGCTACAACGTAATATCCTAGTGACATAGTTTGCTTAAATATTTAAAAAGGAAATGTTAAAGGTTTAATTATAATAAATGTCGGTCTCAGTTTTATTCTTTAATTTTGTTAATTAAATACACTTTTGCAGATGTAAACTGAACTATAGAAGGTTTAAATCTTTTTGAATTTATTTAAAAAATTAAGGGAACAACTGATAGCAATTTCCTATAATTGGATGAGTTTATTGAGAAGTGAAATATTTGGTAATACCAGATACGCATGCATATCTTAAGAGGCCTAAAGTGGGTATCAAAGGTTAAAATGTTGCTGTGAAAACTTTTCAAAACAACTGTCCAAATTCTTAAAATACTATAAATTATCTCCCGCAAAATCTCTAGTTTCAACAACTATCCGTCAGATTGACAAGGACAACATTAGTGTTGTAGTAAATAAACTTATTTGGCATTGTCTAACAGGGATTGACCCTGGCCTCGTAATAATCCGTCAAAATCTGTCATGTGACATGGTTGGTCGGGAAGTTCAGGAAGTCACGGTAACCAGTAGCTCCGGTTTAACAGTTAGGACAGAGGCAGGATAAATGCTTACAAAAAAGAGTCCCTGACAATGACACTTGAAAGAGATTGATAAGCTAGTCATGACATGGAGGCCATTTTTAGTAAAAATACCAAAACAGCGCCGTCCACTTTTTGTTCTCGATCTTTACTTTTTCCTTGTTTTTTTATGTGGGCTTACACCATAAATATACTGAAGGTAATTCATCACTGTACGGTGAATAGTTTCTCCGCCCAGCTATTGACAAATCACCCTATATCTCATGTCTACTCTTAGTCCTTTTTTTTTCTTCTCTTCCTCCAACTTTTTTGTCGTCGGTGTTGGTACGCTTAAAAGTCATTTAAAAGTCAAAGAACACCAACTGTCTGTCAGGAGTCCATTTATCATGAAAATAAAGCGACAAAATCATATTTTTTCTTCTAAATTTGAGCATCTTTCAGAGCTGTTTAGAAGCTGATAAAACATACAAATCAAGGCTTTATGGATAACAAGTCAACATTTGTATTATTTTTTTCAAGTGACGCTATGATGCAGATACCGTTACCAAGCATAATACTTGATAACGTTACTAATATCTATATCTAAACGTAGCTTGAAAAAATAATAAAGCAGTTACCCCTGAGTATGATGTTAAATACCAATCTAATGAATAAATAAGTCCATTTGCAGGCCAAACTTTCTGCTGTATTTTGTATGTACACATTTCATGTCTGTACTGACGCAAACGAATGGCTTGATGTCTTTATTAAATAGAACCTTGCCTTTTTTCTTTTTTCAGGATTTACAGCAATTTTGGGAATGTGTGAATACCTCAATTTCAGGTGAGACTTGTTTACATTTATGGTATTTAGTTTTGATCAGCACGAGTAGAATTTGTCATTATACATGTAGTAGAGAGCTTTTGAAATGGTGTAAAAAAGTCAAAATGTCTAACGAAGTTACAGAATGTGTATTGTAAGAAAATTATACTGCAGGTTGCCATGGCTTATGCTTTCTGTGCTTTAACAAAGTTGATTAAAATTTGGTACCTGTAGTCACATGGTGTTAGCCAGAGGGGTGTCTTGGTGTCTTTGAGACACCCAAGAAGCCATTTGAGACACCCTATGTTCATCAAATTTAACATGGGAAAGATTGGAAAAAAATGTCAAATGAGAGACCCTGTTCTGTGGAAATAGTGATATGAGACACCCTGTTTTTGATTTCTGGCTAATACTATGTCTATAGAGAACCCCTAAAAGTAATCTGAGGCTTTGGGAAAAAGAACTTACTGCTCTTGTTGACTCTATGACAAATGATTTATAAAATTTAAGATTGGAAATATTAATCTTTAATTTTCCTTAAAGATATTATAAATGTTTTGAGGAAATTAGGTTTAGTAAGAACTGAAGTATATAGCCACATTTTAAACTGTACATGTATATAGAGTGTGTGTACTTAATATGAAATATATAAATAAAATATAAACCCACAGACGATGCAGAATGAGGTAATATGATATTGAATTGCTAATCTTTGAGTTTGGATTTCAAATCATGCAATTAATTGAAATGGTCCAGATTGAAAACCGTTCTAAAAAAAAATATCAGCCGTTGCAACGTATTCTATGTTTTATTTTAAGCTTTTAAAAAGTTTTTACTTTCTTCGTGGATAAATAGATCCATGGAAGCCGATTATCAACTTGTGTGGTTTCCATTTACTTCAGATTAAGACCATTACGATTAGAAATTTGAAAAATTGTACCGTTGTGTGACATCTCCCCCTTTCCCTAGATAAGACACTTTAGGAAAGCTGTTGATATTGCCTCATGTCCAACGGGCAGGTTGTTGAACGATATCTATGATTTAATGGTTCACTAGGTGTTTGATCTTAATGGCTTACTGGTGGCTTGACTTGTTCCGCTTCGCAGACCACAGAGTTATAAACTCGCTCACCGATGTCCACTATGTTGTCATTTTCATAACAGAATATTAAATTTCTTAGATTCCAAATCTTAGGAGTCTTCTTTTTTAAAAAATTTAAATTTAAGTTTGAATTTTCTCATCGATGTTCGTTTTATGTAAAATTGCCTACCTACATGTACGCCACATTTCACAAATATTACAAACTTTAGTTATATTAATTGGAAGTTTTTGCAGACTTCTTACACATTTGATGTCAAAGTTTTTTGTCGATGGCAAAGCATTATTAGCTTCCCGAGGTGTTTTAAATGGCATCCGTCAATTCACATGAAATAACCCAAAATCTTTTATTTATTTTTGTACATATAAGTAGAAAATTAGTACATTTATATTATTCTTAATCTTAGGTTATTATGTATAAATGTACAGCGAAAATGTACATGCGAAAAACATTTGTCAATTTTGCATAATGCATACACCTTCCCTGTAAATCCTCCAAACATTTAACCTCAAGGGCACAAGTTTTAAGTAATTTACCAAATTTATAAAAGTGAAAAAACTTGAAATTTCAGGTAGTTTAAATCTGAAAATCATACAAATTTCAAGATTGTGTTTCTACACTTCTTAGCCTTTGCATAGCATGTAATTTATAAAGTGGTCGATTTTGTTGAAGATTTATGGTACATGTACTTTGTGGTTTGATCAATTTTGTTATTAAACTTTTGACTCATTAATATCTATTATACAGTAATACTATAACATGGATCGAAATAGATAGAAAGGTAGTTTGTCAGATTATTATTGACAAATATCTACTCTCCTCAATCATGTGGTATATAACTTCTTTAAGTGGCATTTAGAAGTTGGTTATACAATAACACAGGAACTACTATGGATTAACAACTTCTGAGTTTATTCGGACGACGTGGACGACACGTGGTATATAGTTGGCGGGAGCTTTCTGTGCCTTGGTGATCTCTGAACTAAGGGGCAACAGGAAGCCAAGTTTTGTGTGAGATGCTTAATAGGTTCATATCTACTTGAATCTACATGTAAAAGTATGCATTATAAGCATTATGTATTGATTCTATACGCAATTACAGTGAAATAACAATTTAACTGGGACCTCAATGGTACAGGCTAAATGTACAGGGAAGATGTCCGTTTGTGCAAGTTTTTTGTTGGGTGACAAAACAATGGTAGCAACATAGTGTTAGCCAGAAATCAAAAACAGGGTGTCTCAAATCACTTTTTTCAAAGAAAAAGGTTGTCTCATTTGACATTTTTCCTATCTTTCCCATGTTAAATTTGACTGAATTAGGCTGTCTCAAATGGATTCCAGGGTGTCTCAAAGACACCGAGACACCCCTCTGGCTTACACTATGGGCAGCAAAGAATCAAAAAAACTTTGAGGCTCTATGCCTTTATCTGTATCGGGTTTGATGTTTTGGAACTGTTGGAGCACAGATGCCCTTGTGCTAATACTCAGATAAGGGGCATCATGAAGCCGAACTGTTGCAGCATAGATGCCCTTGTGCTAATACTCAGATAAGGGGCATCATGAAGCCGAACTGTTGGAGCACAGATGCCCTTGTGCTAATACTCAGATAAGGGGCATCATGAAGCCGAACTGTTGCAGCATAGATGCCCTTGTGCTAATACTCAGATAAGGGGCATCATGAAGCCGAACTGTTGGAGCACAGATGCCCTTGTGCTTATACTCAGATAAGGGGCATCATGAAGCCGAACCGTTGGAGCACAGATGCCCTTGTGCTAATACTCAGATAAGTGGCATCAGGAAGCGTATTTGTTCTGTTTTCTGTGTGTTTTCATCCTGTAATTCTTCTGTATTGTCTTATCTGTTAAGGTTGGTTTCCCATTGGGCAGACCGGTGTCTGTCATATGAGTGAAACCAACCATTACCTGTATTTGGTACTACAACATGTTGTTGGTGTGACCTATATAAAGACACCACACTGTTAGTTATATGTGTATCTTTGTAAATCCTGACTTATAACCATTAAATAGCTCATTAAGACTTGCCATGCCTGACGGGCCTGTGTTTTCTGAATGACTGCCGCCGTGAACATTGAGTCAAAAAGACAGGTTTTGTCTTTATCTCGTCTAACTGTCTTTAGCGGGAATACTTTCGCTGTGTGACAGTAAATTATACGGATATAATTGCATTCAGACTTTTTTGCCGGCGGCCTGTGTTTCTCTGTGTTTAAGTTCAACTGACATTTCAACTTTGATGGTTTTGTTTTGTAAGGCCGGGGATAAGTTAGTTTAACGGTCTCCCTTATCGTTATGAACTTGAACCTAAATAGCGTCACACTAGAGGGGAAAAAAGTTAAACAAAAGAACTGACATTATATAAGAAGCTATTTGTCATAAATGCCTCTTACGCAATTGAGACAACAAATAATCCACTTAAATTTTTTTTTAAATTTATCATTATTTTTATGATCATTAAAGAAACACTGAAAGAACAGCCTCCATGTTGCAATTTAAGCAACAGAAATGTGTCTTGAAGCATTGAAAAAAACAAAACAAGCGCACACACAGAAATTAACTGAAGTAAATGTTAAACATTTTGTCTAGATTGTATATCTTAAAAGTAAAAGAAAACAGCCTACAGGTTTTACGGCCTATGTGTCTTTAATGAATAAATGTAATTGGCATAGGAAAAAACAAAAAGCTACATCTATAACACTAGTAATATTAATAATAGAAAAAAAAAACAACATTATAGTCTTAGAATGCCTTAAATTCAAGCAAGCAAACAAACATAAAACAATTTAGATGCAGAGTTCTGTATTATAATTATGTCTGCTAAATAATCCCTACATAACAATACAAGTACTGAATAAATATGTGAAATTTTAAGTTTTTTCTTTATCGATTTTAGCTTGTCCAATTAAGTGATTTTCCGTTCTGTTTGAAAGAATTCAACTGTCTGAGAAATTTTATGCATTAAAAATACCCACCTTGCGCATTTGGTAACATTTAAAAAATAATTTTATTTGTCAACGAGAGTAGCAAGATGGCGGCCTTATTTCAATAAGTCGAATTTTGTTTAAAAATTATTGCGTTGAGTAAGTTTTTGGCACTACTTTGAGTTACATCAAATATAATATTTTGATAAAAAACACACAAAAAGGGGAAGAAAATGGACAATAAGCATTGAATAAAGACGTTAAGGGCAAGTTATGTGTCTGCATCATCCTTGATTCAGCATTGCACAGTTCTGTAGCTCACAAATAAACTTGAATGAAATCCATTATTCCGAGTGAAAAAAAATAGTTTTGGAGTACTTTATTGAAAGAGCTTGCCTGATGGTGTAGGCATTGGGGCTGTGTATAACTTTATTTTTACTCTTCAAAAAGTTAAGTTAACGATTTGATTAAAATATGTTATTATTTAAATCCGGTTAAAAAAAAACTACTCAAATCTATGAAATATTTTTGTTTCATCATGAGAAGTTTCAATGGATTGTGGAAATCGTTGAAAAGATTTGCGTGTGCATGTGTGACAAAGTTTCACCTCACAGGAAATATATCAGATATACTTAAATCTTCTGAGATATACCTCTACTATCTATTGTGAACCAAAGTGCGAACAGCCGTATTTTATGCTTGACTTGATCACAAAGAAACACCGACTTTGAGCATTAAATGAAGAATTTAGTGAGTTTTGTCTGAAAGAAATCGCTCGTGATCTAGAGCTGCAGAAAAACCAGCGAAGCGTTATAAAATCACCGCATGTATTTGTCATGTATTGATTGGCTGGTAGCTATTTATTAGTTATGTTAGCCACCAGTGTAGTTTTTAATGCACTGTTTAATAGCATTAATCGTTTCATTGTTCACCCTATTGTCAAAGGTTTGCTTCAGTGATCTTCAAAGTGTCGACACAGTCCAGTTAGTGTATATGAAGAGAAGCACAATGCTACCATATTACTACAAATGACACTTAATGATAGGCAGGAGCCTTCTGTGTTTATTTTTCCTCTAAGTGCTAAGGGGCATCAGAGAGTTGATTTGTTGTGGCATCCTGTTTTGAGTCCTGTGCTTGGTCCGTGGCGTCTATGTCTGTCACCAGTGTTGTTGTGCGGGGTTTCCTTCACCCATTGGATTGGCACGCTGCATATGAGTGACTTAAACTCAAACACTGTGTAAAGCTGAAATCTAACTAACAGATTATCTAATTATTTTAAAATAAGTTAACTTTTAATTTTAGTTTACAACACTAGAACTCAAACATATCATGTCCATATGTTTCAAACAAAATATTTGTTTATATCTTGGTGAATGTTTATTTTGTGGAAATTTCATAAATTTTTCTCTCACTCAGACTAGGATGTTATTTTTTCATATATCCTATCTGCAGCTGGCGATATACCCAGGCCTATTGTAAAGTATTGACTTAAACTTTTAATATGGGAATAGTTAAAAAAGAATTCACTAGAATTACAACTGTCTTTTGATGATATTAATGGTTTTCTGGACAAGTGTTTAATAACATTGGAATTACATTAGGTTTATTTACATCTGATAACTACATTTATCAAAAACTATATTTTTGGGGCGACACCTCAACTGTCAAAGTAGTACAGATTAATGGGTGTTTTGGGGAGGAATCATTCTTCAAGCTAAACAAGTTCTTTGTTGTAAAAACCACCAGTTTCTATAGACTAGTAGAGGAAAACAGATGTGTGAGGGTCTTAAAACGGAACCTTGTCTAACGGCCATGACAGTTTGACAAATGATCCGACCCCATGACCAACGAAACCAGAGCTGGGGAGAAGAAAGCTGCCAAATAGAACTTCTCTTTTTGGAGAGGGCAATTCTCTCCCATGGAACTGTTCTGTCAATGGATCAGACAGTCTAAAAAATTGCTTTACCCCCCTGCAAAATGGCTCTTTGGAAACTGAGTGAAAGAAAAAGACGGTTAAGAGAAAACTTATCTTGATAAATGGCTAGATTACTAGCAGAGAAAACAAGCCCAAGAATTCTACCTTAAAACTACAGACCTCAGAATGTAATACACCGTCTGTAATAACAGTCCTTTGGCAGTGAAAAATATACCAAAATTCTACAAGACTGGCTTTTTGTGCATGTTTTTTTTTTTGGTTCACCGTTAATTCGTTCTTATTCAATCAATTTTGATGAGTTGGGCTTGGCATAAGTTACTGACTTGCTTTTTTCGCCCCTTTGACGTCCCTATGTTGAGTATGTCAGAGAAGACGGAGTCGTGTCAGAACATACATATAGGTGCTAGTTTTATAGTGCATGTGTTTCTGGTACAACCTTTGAGCATAAAAACATGCACTTCTTGACGTTCATCCAATAAGCATATATATAGGTCAAGTATTAATATTACGATGTGACAAGACTGAAATACTGTTGAAAGTGTCCGTAAACCTTTCATTCTTTCAATTATTTATTGACTTACATTCATTGTGACTTGCTTAGCACGAGAGGAACAACCTTCTGCCTTGATTTCCAAAGATTCTGTTATTCAGTAAAATCCAACTATATTAAATTTTTAGCATTTTTCACTGGAAAAATATTGAATATCTTACTAAAAATATTATATGTTGTGGTTTTGATCCACGGAAAGGGAAATAACCTAAAATGATATGTATGTTAGCTTATTAATCCACACCATCTGTTGTGCATGTAATTGCTTACAGGTATATCAAACTGCTTGTAGATCTTATAAAACATTCTTGATTTCTTTAAGTACCGGTATTGCGCAAAACCCCAATCCAACAAACAAGCCTTTAGACTGCAAAAAATTTCATACCAAGATGTTGAATAAGAAATGTAACTGTCTGTCCTCTGAATGAACAAAATAAAAAATATGTACAATTTTCAAGGGATGAAATATTTAATATCGATATTCAACTAAAAAATATTTTCTTTGTCTGTCCTCTGAATGAACAAAATAACAAATATATACAATTTTCAAGGGATGAAATATTTAATATCGATATTCAACTAAAAAATATTTTCTTTGTCTGTCCTCTGAATGAACAAAATAACAAATATATACAATTTTCAAGGGATGAAATATTTTATATCGATATTCCACTAAAAAATATTTCATTTTCATGAGGTTCGGTTCATATACATATTATTAAAGAAATCTCCAAAACAATTGCTGAATGTTTCTGCACTGAAGGACCCAACCCTTAAGACAGAGTGAGGATAGAAATGGTAGAAATAACATGGACGCAGTTGTATCAACATGCAGATCTGACAAGAAACCTCTCAGAATAAGATGTGAGGGCTAATTCGAGCTCTTCGCTTCTAGGCCACTCAGTCATCTCCAGATAAGTCAAAAACAAAAACATACAGCTTGGGAACAACATCTACCCCGCTGAAGTTTAAGTGTTAAGGGCTAAAGGGGTCAGTTCTTGGTGAAAATAAGGAGGAGAGAACAACTAATAATAACTGGTAGCTTGTACAC
>JAVFBZ010057269.1:0-11332 GCA_032466195.1 Katharina tunicata | reverse complement strand
TTTTTGGACTCTACAAAATATACTAATGATAACTGGTAGCTTGTACACTTTTTGGACTCTACAAAATATACTAATGATAACTGGTAGCTTGTACACTTTTTGGACTCTACAAAATATACTAATGACAACAGGTAGCTTGTACACTTTTTGGACTCTACAAAATATACTAATGATAACTGGTACATGTAGCTTGTACACTTCTGTATTTGGTTGAGGTTCTGTTTGGACAGACAGCTAGAATACTTAGACGGACTCTACCAAAAAAAAACCCCGGCCCAGCTAATAATCATTTGAAGGCACAGTACACTAATATATTTGGTTGAGGACAAAATAATCAGAAGGACATAACAACAACAAAAAACGTATAATAACTGGTAGACTGTACACTTCTGTATTTAGTTTAGGCTCCTTTTGGGCAGACAACTAGAATACATCAAAAATATTTATAAATACTGGTAGACGGTACACTTCTGTATTTGGGTTGGACAGACAAAATACCCGGATGGACACTACCCAAAAAAACACACCTAATAATAACTGGTAGACAGTGCACTTCTGTATTTGGTTGAGGCTCTTTTTAGACAGACAAATACTCAGACAGACTCTTCATTGAGACTGATAGAGTACTCTGTTCAAACATGTAACTATACATGTACATGTATTTTGAGTAACAGAAGCAAAATGATAAGTGTATCATTAAAGACAAAATGACAATTCTCAGGTCTTGGGTTATTGTAATCCTTTGACCTTAGATAGATCCTCCCGTCTCCATGTCGGTGCTAAACCTATGCAAAGTTAACGTTAACCAAATCCAACAGCAAGAGCCTTCTGTGCCACCGTGCTCTCTGAGCTAATGGGTATCAGGAAGCTGATTTGTTGTGGTGTCTTCTGTGTCGCCACTGTCGTTTATAGTGATTTTCTTCCCCCATTGAGTTTGGTCGCCGTCATGTTATTTCATTAGCATTGTGTGTGGTGTAAAACCCCCATCATATATGTACATAGGCCTACAAATAAATAAAAGCACACAGCATTACAATATCTCTTCAATCAATGTTTAAATTGAAAGCCAGAGGGACTAATTAATATAAATGGGTTTAAACAGATTATTTGCCAGATTTGACTGTCAGTCTGTTAGGAATAACTTTTCTAATCCTTTTTTTGTAATAATTAAGGAACAATATATCTGTCTTTTTATTTTATAATGAAGGTTAAATGAAACCATTAGTCTTTCTTGCATGAAGTTGATACGCTAAAAGCATGTAGGATTCCATTTTGTATGTCATGTGACAGCCTCAGTGGTATTGCATTTTCTCTGACAGATGTTTTATATAATTCACACATTGCCTGTGTAACTCACTCCAGACATGGGTCTGTTTCTGATAACAGACATGTCAATGATTACAAACCCGGAAACAGCCACAGCATGGAGATCACTTCCTGTGTCTGTTCAATTTCTCTCTGACACACAGCAGCCTCACTTTGGATTATCGCTATGGTAACTGTCAGTACCATTCAATTGAAGCCAAAAATAATCATGATTTAGATTAATAAGGAAATGTCAGAGACTTCCACCTTTAATAAATTCTGTCAACAAATTCACCTCTGGTTTCTTTAAACACTATAAGGTTGAACTTTCATAGACCAAAGCAGATCTCCATTTGACAGGCAGGATGTCTGCTGCATATATAGCATATGATTTATAAGCTATGTACTGTACATGTATGTATGCTGTTTTAGAGTGTCAATCCAAAATAAAAAGATATTATTATATTTAACATTTTATGTCAATTGTCATGTGCTCTCCTCACAAACAGTTTGTTTGTTCGGGCTTTGCGCCATAGTGCGTACCTGATGACGATGCACATTATAGCTGAGAGCCATTGGCGCAAAAAGCTACCGCCAACTATTCACCTCATTTACAGTCAATTTTGGTAATTATGTGTCATGGTGTTGCCAAGACCCAGTTTTATTAAGGTACAGGTAGTTTTGACGACTCCACAAGGCAAACAGGAATTTACAAAAATGCAGGGCCCGCGCCGTGGCTCAGTGGTTAGCGCGTCTGGCTGCAGATCCTCCTTCGTTGTACCGCACGGGTTCAAGTCTCCCAGTGAACCTGAGGTATATCAGGGAGTCGCACAAGGTGACTTCGGCAATCGCGGTTTCCTCCCGGTTTTCCGCCGTATTGAGTTGAGTGGAGTAGAATAAGAAGTGGAGAATCCGTCGTCATATAAAAGAAATACCTTTCAGTACGGCGTTAAACACCAATCAAATAAACAAACAAACAAAAAATGCATTATACTTATTTTTTATTTTTCAAATTTGTTTTCAAATAACATGTAGTATGGGAAGTGCATTGATTCAAAATGTTTATGAAACTAAAATACCTCTATATATGTTTGAAAGTTTGGTTTGATTGTCTAGAATCTGAAACCCTTACAGGAGTGGATATGAATTTAATTTCCAGTTAACCGACAGGGATACTGAAATAGCGGATGATTTAAGTCCTCAACAATGTCTGATTTCCGAAGTTACCACTTATCTCTGTTGGAACTTAGGGGTCTCGCGTTATGTGATCGGAAGTTAAATTACAAGTAGGAGACATAAATGCTGTAGTTTACAATCATCATTCTCTTCTTTATTTGTTAATTGTTGATGATCAGAAATTAAAGTGTACTTGCTTGCTGAAAAAAAAAGTACAAATGAAAAAATAAAAAAACTGTTTGTTTAAGTGACATTCTGAATTTCTGAGTTGAAGGAGAAGATGAGTGTGTTGTTACATGTTTGAGACAGTTTGGGGAAGACTGTGTCTGGTTGACTGTTAACCTGTATAAACATCACTCTAACACAAGTCACTGGGTAATGAGGTCAAACATTCTGGAGTTAAGGTCAACAAACTTCCCTCTAAATACTTGATGAGAGTTTGTAGCTTTATTTTGTAGCTTTATTTTGTTGGACTTTTGTGTTCTACTTAGGGTTATTCATTTGTACATAAATGTGAATTACTATGCATTCTTTCTTGTAGAAGGATGTGCAGTCAAGTCACCCTCTCCTATTAACTGTAAACTTTGTTCCAAACTTCTTAATGGCTTGAATTGTCTAAGTATAGGAAATGTAAAATGCCTAATTTAAAACGTTATTTTGTAAGTAGGCATCTTTTAAAAATTGTAAAAATTCTGACAAAGATAAAAAAACAAAAAAACAAAGGAAGGAAAAATACGATTTTATGAATAAAAAATTATAAAACTACAATTTCCTTGTAATGTGTTAAAGAAAATTAGCAGGGGTTAACAATAAGGAGGGTAGCATATCATCGTTAATACCCAGGCTGTGCTGTGACAGGGAGACCAAATAAATGTCCTCGTTATTCAAGACCCAGGTAGATTAGAGAACTTCCTCCGTCCCACTCCCTAGTCCTTTTTAACCCTCTTGATTTATCTTAACGAGAAAATACCTTTAGAATACCTTTAGATCCTGGATATCTTATCTTAATCCACTTACCTGTTGGTTTTATATGATAGTTTACCTGTGCTCAACATGACTGATATCTCACCCTCTCAGAGGCTGCCTAGTGAACCCCTTGTGTAAATCTCTATGCTCTAGATCCACCCTTAGTTCAACAACTATGTTTCCAACCACATGTGGAATTCAGTAATTTATAAATGATCTTTCACTTTATGTATTATGAAAAGTCTAACGCTTCAGGCCCCATATCATTCGACTGTTTTTATTATTATAGTTGACATATTAAAGAAGCAACCAAAAGAATTAATAATGATATGGTGCGAGTGAAAATATCTTAAGTACACCATAAAATGTAAAAAGACAAAAATAAAAATGCATTCTTTGTTGATTTATGAGTAAGGTAGATTTTTGGTAAGAATGAAGGTAGTTATCATTAGCTGACCTTGCTGATTACACGTGTGAGTGAAATAACTTTAAGTACAGCATAAGGTACATGTAGGAAGAAATATATAGACAATCCTTAATGATTGCTGGGATGTTCTTGTATCTGGTGCTCTCAGACCTATGGGGATATTCAGGAATCAGATCTGTTGTGGCATCTTATTTGTCTGGTGTGTTGAAGCCTCCTGTGCCCTGGTGCTCTCTGAGCTGAGGGGCGTCATAAAGCCGGATAGTAGTAAATCCATAATAATAATAATAATAATAATAAACTTTATTTTCTGAGGGTTGATATAACTCGGTCAACAGATTGTTGATCTTCCCCAAGGCCCTCCTTACTCTCACACACTCACGCCTGCACACAGATATAGACATGTACAACTATTAAAATGAAATCATAAGACAAAAAAAAAAAAAAAATTAACTAAATCACAAAAGAAACAATTAATATAAAATAGAATACTAAAATTAGATAGAAGGGTTACAAATTTCAAATAATCAATCTAACAACAACAAAAAAACAAATCGAAAAGAAAGATATACTAATGTTGAGTTATATTTTCGGTAAAAAGAATTGAAGTTATGTACCGAGGAAGCACTTTTCAAAGCGGGTGGTAGATCATTCCAATGTAAAGGGCCAGCGTAAGAGAGAGATTTTTTGAAGAGTTCTGGATCCATTTTTTTTTGTTGCCTGTAATTGTATTGTTGTTCAGGTATCTTCTGTGATGTCAGAGTCATTCAGGGTGATTTCCCTAACCCTATTAGACTGGCACATTGTCATGTGAGTCAAACAACCTTAAGTACAGCGTAAAACAAATACCCTAAATGCTTGACAAATTCGACCCCCTTTGCAACTCATAAAACTGCATTTTATGCAAAGGGTAAGAAGTGTAGACAGCCAATTTTGACATTTTTATGAAGTTCAGACTTTAAATTACCAGAAAATGTAAGTTTTAGTCCCAAATTCACACTTAAACATTCAATAAATTACTTAAAGTTTGTGTCCTTAGAGGTCGAATTTGTTGAGGATTTAGGGTAAACTGAATCTCCTATAGGCCTACAGTTATTTGCTATTGAGGTGAAGGGGGATTTCCTTCACACATTAAATTGGGCATCTGCTTTCATATAAGTGAAATACCTTTAAATATGACGTAGAAACCCATTCAACCAGCGTTTGCACATGTACATGTTTGATGGTGAAATAACCGTTAGAACAAAAAGCCACACATAGAAGAACTGCTTGTCCACTGAGAAGGTCAACCGGCCAAACCATTGTCTAGGTTCAAGAGTTATCAGAAATCTGGTTCAACTACAATGCTGTCTGTTTGCACCTCAGCTGTCAGATCTGACATATTGGAGTCTTGTGTAACATTAAACCATGCCAGATAAAAAAGAGCAGTGATAATACATACTTGACTCCCATTCTTCGCTAATCCTCTGGTAATGTACACCACTCTAAAATATGTACACTAAACACGCTGAATAGAAACACAACACCTTCTTCAACGGGAGCCAGCTATAAACCACAACATCGTTTAAAAATTATGCGAATGTACATAAAAAAAAATGAAGGGTATATCCTTGTAAATGTCAAACATTTCTATTAAGAAATTTGTGAAAGTATTTTTATCTGGAAGATATTTGGGATTTTTTTGCTCAGAAAATAGTATAGACATATAGTCCCTTGATAAGGCCAGTACTTAGATATACAGACTCACAAAGTCTATCTACATGTAACTACTGTGGGTCTATATAACTCCGTATAGGCCTAATCAAAAGGTCTTGACTGTTTTATTATATATGACAGTTATTAAATAAGCATACCATATCATCTGATATCCGAGTTAAAGATGCATGTGTTTTGAACAGCTGAGATCTAACCCGAAGTAAATTTTGACACTGCTCAATTCAAAGCAGGAAATGAAATAGCCATCGGTGATTGGTCAAATTTGAGAAGGTTTACAGAAAGATTTGTTAACCTCAAATCAGTCTTAGGGCTAGAATTTACCATGTGATACACTTAAATTAATGAATAACCAGAAAGTATGATTTATTCAGGAAGTCAAACAATATACATGTACAGTTATGGACTTCTGGTTAACAGTTATGGCCTTTTAATTTGGCTTATACAGAGTTATACATCCCACAGAAGTTAATATAGACCGAGACCAGAGGCAGAGGTCTGTATGACTACTGTCATTATTATCAGCTGATTTCTGAGTAAGAAATTACTGTTTTGAACATTTACATCTGAGATCGAAGCAGACGACATCTTTGACAAAGATTAAATCAAAGCAGAAAATGCAATAGCCATCTGCGATTGGTTGAAACTTTGCGAGGTGGTTAACAGCTAGAGTTATATACCTCAAGTCTAAGTCTTTATTACGGGTTACACATTGACCACATGATACATTTCAGCCGATGGATGATTAGAAAGTATTATATAATCAGGAAGTCATACAAGAGTATTATACATGTATATATACAACAATTAAAAGAATTGCTTTTGCACACAGAGGAGGCTTAGCTGTGACTCCAAGATACACATAAACTTGTAAACCATTTAAATGGATAACTTGAATACAAGGTACAATGTAACTTGAAAAGATAACTATACAAAATTTGAACAAGATTTGAAAAGCGTGTCTTGGATTAGTGTTAAACGGTCTAGGAATTCTTGTTGCGCCTGTTCCGGCTCTTTACTGTTGACTGGTGTAGAGCTCTCCTCCCTTTGATATACTCTCCGTGTGTCAATAGACCCGGCAGCGTCTCAGGCTGGGGAGAATGCTAAGGATCAGAGAAAGAGAGAGAAGTTATATAGACGGAAGATTTAGACAATCTGTCGATGTTTACCTGCTTTTGTTAACTCACATTGCACAGAGATTCTTCAAAATCTCCGCCCACTAACTGCCTTCAACATGGCTTACTGTTAAATTGTCTGAGTGAAGATCGACTACTGTGCTGTAACGATTGTATATCTATCTACCGTAGCACTGGAGAAACATTATTTTATCTGCAAATCAACACAGCTCAATTTTTGAAACGAAAATGGTGAAGTAATAAATTATGAAATATAAACACTTCTTGTGTCTTGTTTGGAAAGCATGCAGCTCATTATTACCCAAAAATTTAAGCCTAATATTAGTACCGTAATTCAAATCAGTCAGTCTGTACTTAAGGAAAGCTCTCTCGTATAACCTGCAAGCCTATTGATTGAAAGAAACCACCATTGAGATCACGAACAACGAACAAAACAACTCAGTCACAATACAGGATGCCATAAAGAAATCGGCTGCATATAAATGCCCCTTAAGTTCAGAAAGTACTAGGGCACAAGACTATGGCTATCGGCCGTCATCCAACCTATAGATAAAGACTTGAGGAGTTACCTTAGAAGTATGCGCGTACAAGGATATATTTAACGTATAACCTTTTACAACATGGGATAAGAACCTGCTGGGGTAAATGTCTTTGATATTGATTTTTGTGTTAATGTTGAAATTAAATGCAAAGGCTGCACCTGTGCATATGAGGCTGGTGGTTTTTACATGCTGTTTCTGACAAATGTAAACCTTTGGTGGGTGGTTTACGGGGTTTCCCGTGCCCTTGGGCTCACTAAACTGATTTATTGTTACATCATATTTTACTGTCCAATTTTACCTTGATTTGTTGTAAGCCATTTTATGAGGACCATATGAAAGAGCAAAAAAGTGTTTTTGAATGCGTATATTTCCTCTGTAAATAAAGTTATTATTATTATTATGTCTAGGGTGGTTTTGGCATTCATTTGGCTGGCACTATATAGGAGTGAAGTTACCTTAAGTATGGCGTTATATCCCAATATATCAATCACTAATTTTTTTCTCCCAGCTTGATTTTTCTACTATGCTGAACAGATGATCTGAGAAATAACTCTAATTCGGCATAAAATTGCGATGAAAAAAAGTGTGGATTAATAAAGAAACAACAACTGCAAATTCATAAAGAGAAATCAGTAATGTAAGTGAAATGAACTTAACTAAGGCATTTAGCATAAAAGAAAGAAACTAAATTTAACATTTAAATATGTTTTTTTTTTTATATCTGAGGATGAATATATATGTTTTTTTTACGGCTTAACAGTCACAAAAATGTGAGGCTTTTAGCAATAATTAAATTAGTGAGGTGGATTAACTCTGGAGTAGTGAACTAAATGTTTTGGATTGTTTAAGAATTTGTCACAGCCATTCTCTGTTTGGGGACAAACATCACTGGCTGTTTACGGGAGCTATGTACAGACCTCTTCACCACAGACTCACTTCTATCCCCCAGTTTACTTGACAAACAGAACTCTTGTTAGTTGAATTGATTTTCAATTTTTCCCGACACACAGTGCTGAAGTGGTGACGATTGTCAATGTCATTCTTCCCCTCGTAATTGCGCGTTTTCCATGAGCCGCCATATGGTTATTGATTGACGTCTAGATTGACTTACAGGTGACTGGCGGCAGCTTTCTGTGCTCTGGTGTTTTCTCGGCTAGGGTGTCCTCATTCTGTCCTATAATTGTCCTGTATTGTCTGATTGTTGCCAGTGATATGAGGGTCGATCTTTTTTTGCACCGGAGGAACATTATCTTTCCAACAGAACTATTAACAAAAGCGTCTTCACATTTTATGGTTACGTTGCTGTTTTTAAACACCAATCAATCAATCAACAATGTGGGCACATAAATATTAGCTTGACCATCTCACTTTATATTTGGCTACACTTTTATTGTTATTTGCCTTCAATGGGTTGAGATTTCTCAACTTAAGAATTCTTATTTTAGAGCCAATTTATTTATGCTAATGAAAATATGAAAATTTGGTGGACTTACAGTAGAAAAATATGTCATTCGTGACAAATTTTTATATGGCAGTTTTAAATTAAATAGATTCTTGACGCCAATTTCAGAATTGTTCCCAAAGAAGGCATTTCTGTTTGTCTGTAGATTTATTACAAAGAAATTATTCGGCTCAATAAATTAAGTAGCTGTTGTCTTAGCTTAGTGTTTGTTTGTGTAATGATCTCACCAATTGTCAAATTCCTCTGAAAGAAGCCGTTTATGTATGCTTGTGAAAATGGGCACCGTGCAGATTTCGATAACAACATGGCCGCTGGGAATATAAATTTGTTTAGTACGATGCTGAATTAGCCGATCTGGGCTGTAAAAAGTTTGTTTAAAATTAGTTGTATGATCCTGACAATAGATTTTTCTATTAGAATGACAGAAGGTGCCTGGCGCTAACTAGCCCTCTGTTGTCTTACCTGTGCGTACACCTGAACACAGGTTAATTAGCCTGTCATTGTTTACCTGCCTCATACCTGACTAGTAAAGCAATTGTGATCAATTTGCTTTTCTTTAACCTTCAATTCTCTCTCCCATAGAACTTTCATTATCTCAATTTACTCTGACTTTATTGATCCAAATGCCAAGAATTTCTCTATATTTTTGTTCAAGGGGAGGAGGGGGAAGGGGTATTTACTTTCTTGTTTTTGTTTGCAGTCTTTTAATTGTGCCTTAAAAAAAACAAGCTATTTTGATTTAACCCCAACAAGTCCTTTATTAAAAATATTTTCTAAATATTTTCTTAATATTTTTCTTTTTTGGATTTTGAACATGTTTCAATACATATATGTATATCCCATGAGCAGACTGGTAAATTTGCTGTACACTTAAAATGCCAAAATTAACTGCTAGATATTTTTTTGGCAATGGTAAACCAGAAGAAGAAAATTCATTCTGAATGATTTTGTTATCCCAGGCCCATCTTTTTGTGATGAACTGGACGGACATGATCCTTCCATGGGTATCTAAACTCGCTATATAGATTAACCAATTGATATAATTGTCGGTCAAAATTCAAAAATGTCATTTTTTAACAGATTTTTTCAGTTCCACCATGATATGTTTGTACCAATATTCATGTAATACAGAGGTTTTGAGTTACTCTGTTCCTTAATGCACATTGAGATATAAAACAGAAATAAGAAAAAGCAAAGCAAGACAAATGCAAGTGATAGGTTATCATGAGCCTTTAACAGGTCCAATTATTAGGTCATGCCGGAAAACAGTACAATACAGGTCTGTCACCCTTCTCTAAAATGTAGCTTCTGTTTGTTTCAGTTCTGACAGATTTAGAGGCGTGGCCAGGAAGACTGTGCTGCGATCATGTGATGGCCGCTAACTGTAAAGAGGCGTGTTTTCAGGTGAGATTGTCATAACGTACGAATTGAATCTGGGAGATGAAATAAAGCTTTAGGTGGTGGAAACCACAAATTACCCATTTGATCAACCTTTAAGATTCATTTAGCGGAGATGGATGTGTCAAGTAGGAACCAAACTTATATACATAAGTTTACAACGCCTAAATCCTGGAAACCACAAATTACCCATTTGATCAATCTTTAAGATTCATTTAGCGGAGATGGATGTGTCAAGTAGGAACCAAACTTATATACATAAGTTTACAACGCCTAAATCCTGGAAACCACAAATTACCCATTTGATCAACCTTTAAGATTCATTTAGCGGAGATGGATGTGTCAAGTAGGAACCAAACTTATATACATAAGTTTACAACGCCTAAATCCTGGAAACCACAAATTACCCATTTGATCAATCTTTAAGATTCATTTAGCGGAGATGGATCTGTCAAGTAGGAATCAAACTTATATACATAAGTTTACAACGCCTAAATCCTAAACAAATGTAATCCCTTCAACAATCTAATGTATGGACGCTGCTTATTAGAAACTGTATCCCAATTTCAGGTTATAATATTATTAGATTTGGTGTTATGTATTTACTGGTTCAGCTGAATTTACTGGTTAAGGTGAATTTACTGGTTAAGGTGAATTTACTGGTTTAGCTGAATTTACTGGTTAAGATGATTTACTGGTTAAGATGATTTTCATTGCGGTGGCCTAGGTGGGTGATAGGGTGGTAGGGTGGGAGCCTCCTGTGCCTTGGTTCTCTCTGGGTTAAAGGGCATCAGGAAGCGGATGTGTTGTGGTGTCCTTTTTTTGTACTGTAAAATGTACATGTATCATGGCATTTTCTGTGTTGCCAGCGTTGTTTAAGATGGTTTAACAACTATTGGGCTGGCAAACCGTCATGTCAGTGAAGGACAGCATAAAACCCCAATTAATGAAAACAATCATGGCTGTTATTAAAGCAAGTGACCAGGGCTGTTCATGGGAACAATTCATATTTGCACCATCTTCATATAAAGAAAACAACCGTTTATAAAGAAAACAACCTTAGATACTTGTTTGAGTGGCATTTAGAAGCTGGGTAAATTACAAAAACATGACGACTGAGATGGATTTACATTTTCTGGATATATTGGTAAGCGACGTTTCGATCTAGATACTAAGATCGTTTTCAAGCAATGGTTACAAATCTCAACAA